>JBBGZY010001354.1:0-127500 GCA_037952925.1 Lithobates clamitans
ACGAGTTATTGATTGGCTACGGAAACAAAATATAATTTGGTTCTACGTATAATGACGGTTTTTATGTAACCATTGTGCAAAATTAATGCTAAACTCAGCGTATCGCATGAATTGTAAATAGGCCACACTAAATATTTATGCAACCTTTTATGATTATGTACATAAAATTAAATAGCAATACCACCAAATATTTGTATGCAAATGACAAAAAAAAACGAGGCTCATTAGCGTCGAGGCCGGCTAATTGTCTGCCACGGTTTTCCAGGGGCGACATTGCCAGGGGTTTGGAAAGATGCCTGTTGTGAAAAGTGGCAGTTTAAATAGGTAAATACATTGAAATGGTCCTGTTTGGTTTAACACACCGACATCTACGGCGATATTGGCTGTGTTGTGATGACACGAGGAGGTTAATGCACAAGGCACGTTCGGCGGGGTAGGAATTCTGCGGAATGAATTCTTGTTCGACAGATTCTAGAGGCATCATTGTAACAGATGGCGAGAAATATGGATCCCAGTTGCTGCCTGCGCATGAGAATAATCTTAAAAAAGTTCTTTGTAAAGTACAGTAAATCTGAGACATTGCTTTTCCTCTAAAGCAATCTGTCACATTTGGTAAGGAGGCTTTTTGCCAATATTCAGTGTATAATGTGCAACAATGTAGGAAGCATAGGAAATATTCTGGATCTAGGCAGAGGCGAGTGCGGGTCTACTAGGTGGGGGGGGGAAACTCAAGAGGGAGCGTGCTGGGAAGAAGCTGCTAAAGGAATACAGAAACGGGCTGGTCCTAGGGAAGGTAAAGAAAGCCTTTGTTAAGGGCTGCAGCCTTCTCAGGGCATCCGCAGAATGGTGATGGGAAAAAGCAATCCTATCTAGTACTTCAATTCATTTAAAGGCTATATTCTATTAAAAAATAATAAAAACAATAATAATAAAATGATAATAATAATAAATACAAAACGCAAAAATGTGCATTTAAAAAAAATAATAATAATAAAAAAAATAATAAAAATAATAATAATAATAATGATAATATTAATACCTACAAAACGCAAAAATGTGCATTTATTATTTTTTTAGCCTATGAAGCATTGCAACTACAGAGAAACTTAGGCCAGCCATAGACAGTTCAAAACTTGGCCGGCGGAGGAACCGACCTAGATTCAAACCATGTGTGGGCAAGCTGAATGTAACCAAGATGATTGATCGGGCCCTCTGATTCCTCCTGTATTGATTTGTATTGTAAGTGTACTGTCTTCCCTCACGTTGTAAAGCGCTGCGTAAACTGTCGGCGCTATATAAATCCTGTTTAACCACTTGCCGCCCGCCATATAGCAGAATGACGGCGGCAAAGTGGTTTCAACAACCTGACTGGGTGTCATATGACGTCCTCAGGATATTAAGCTGCTCAGCGCCCCCGGGGGCGCGCATCGCGGCGATCGTTGTTGCGGGGTGTCAGTCTGACACCCCGCAACTCCGATCTAGGTAAAGAGTCTCTGACGGAGACTCTTTACCACGTGATCAGCTGTGTCCAATCACGGCTGATCACGATGTAAATAGGAAGAGCCGGTGATTGGCTTTTCCTCACTCGCGTCTGACAGATGCGAGTAGAGGAGAGGCGATCGGATGCTCTCCTGACAGTGGGGGTCTGTGCTGATTGTTTATCAGCACAGCCCCCGCTTGGATCCCGCCCAGGACCACCAGGATGGCCATCCACACTGGACCACCAGGTATGCCCCCCTAGACCCCCAGGGAAATACTAATCTGTGCCCAGTCAGCTGCCAATCAATGCCCAGGCAGCTGCCAATCAGTGCCCACTCACAATGCCTACCACTGCCAGTGACACCAGGGATGCCTATCAGTGCCTCATATCAGTGCCGCGTATCAGTGCCCATCAGTGCCACATATCAATGCCCATCAGTGCCGCCTATCAGTGCCCATCAGTGCTGCCTATCAGTGCCCATCAGTGCCACCCATAAGAACCCATCTTTGCAGCCTTTCAGTGCCCATCAGTGTCGGCCTATCTTTGCCCATGAGTGTCCACCAGTGCCACCCATGAGTGCCCATCAGTACCGCCTATCAATGCCCATCAGTGCTGCATATCAGTGCCACCCATCAGTGCCGCATATCAGTGCCCAACGTCAGTGCTGGTCAGTGCCCGCTCATTGGTGCCACCTCATCGGTGCCGCCTTATCAGTGCCTGTCAGTGAAAGAGAAAACTTACTTATTTACAAAATTTTATAACAGAAACAAAAGCAAAAATTTTACTTTTTTCAAAATTTTCGGAATTTTTTTATTTATTTAGCAAAAAATAAAAACCGCAGAGGTGATCAAATACCACCAAAAGAAAGCTCTATTTGTGGGAACAAAATGATACAAATTTAGTTTGGGTACAGTGATGTCATTCAAAGTGCGACAGCGCTGAAAGCTGAAAATTGGTCTGGGCAGGAAGGTGTATAAGTGCCCTGTATTGAAGTGGTTATTAATAATAATAATAATAATAATAATAATAATAACTTGGGTACAACCAGCCTGCCAGACTTTACATGCAATTATTGCTGTTGGCTGTTTTAGCCTCAATTAGTAGTAATTGCATAAAAAAATAAAAGGTTTGCTATTTGAAAGTTTCAAGGATTTGCACAGCTGTCACATACAATCTCCCATAATTTGTCTAATGCCACATAGACACGATCAGACTTTCCGACAACAAGTGAAGTTGGCGGAAAATTTGAGAACCTGCTCCCAAACATTTGTGGCTGGAAATTCCGACAGCAAATGTTCGATGGAGCCTACACACGGTCGGACTTTCCGACGGGAAATGTTGGATGTGAGCTTGTTGTCGGAAAGTCCGACCGTGTGTAGGCTCCATCGAACATTTGCTGTCGGAATTTCCAGCCACAAATGTTTGAGAGCAGGTTCTCAAATTTTCCGCCAACTTCACTTGTTGTCGGAAAGTCTGATCGTGTGTACACAAGTCCGTCACACAAAAGTTCACGCATGCTCGGAATCAAGAGAAGGAGCCGCACTGGCTATTGAACTTCCTTTTTCTCAGCTCGTCGTTCGTCTTGTACATCACCGCGTTCTCACGTTCGGAATTTCCGACAACATTTGTGTGACCGTGTGTATGCAAGACAAGTTTGAGCCAACATCTTTCAGGAAAAAAATGCACGGTTTTGTTGTCGGAATGTCCGATCGTGTGTACGCGGCATTAGGCCCCATGCACACTAGTGAAGGATATGTATTTTGTATGTGTAATATACAGTATATATACAGTATTATACAAAGAAATGTAGCGCAATATCAGGGCTCAATAAAACATTTCAAATGTGATAAAGTCCATAAAAATCCAAATTAAGCTAAAAAACAGAAGGCGGACTAGCAGTCCCAGTAGAAAATTCAATGTAAGGGTGACTTTCCCTCCACCTCCAGCACACTTGCTTCGCTCACCTCTAGGTGTGGACCACGGAGCTAACAGATGGTCAACAGTGCATGACCCATATGGGTATAACCTCCAAAAAAAGCCTGGATCCACCGATCGGCATCCCAGGGATATAGTGGTAGGAGAGAAGCAAAATCTAATGGCACGCTGATGATTTCTTTAAATAACTTTATTAATGAACAAATGGCTACTCACAAGGGCTTCATTACAACAGCGCATATAGGAGCAAACACCATGAACATGAAGATCCAGGATGACAGCGGGTGACGTCAAGACGTGGCTCCTCCCTGTACGCGTTACGTTCATACAAACTTCCTCAGTGGTGTGGGCTTTTGGATTATGTGAAAAATCTTTTAGTGTCCAGCTGCATTATATTTCTGTCTATTCTTTCTTTGCGCTGATTGTATTATATTTTTTTAGTATATGTACAGTGCCTTGAAAACGTATTCATACCCCTTGAAATTTTCCACATTTTGTCATGTTACAACCAATAACGTAAATGTATTTTATTGGGATTTTATGTGATAGACCACACAAAGTGGCACATAATTGTGAAGTGGAAGGAAAATGATAAATGTTTTTCTTTTCTTTTTTTTTTACAAATAAATATGTGAAAAGTGTGGCGTGCATTTGTATAGCGCCCCCCTGAGTCAATACTTTGTAGAACCTCCTTTCACTGCAATTACACCTGCAAGTCTTTTTGGGGATGTCTCTACCAGCTTTGCACATCTAGAGAGTGACATTTTTGCCCATTCTTCTTTGCAAAATAGCTCAAGCTCTGTCAGATTGGATGGAGAGCGTCTGTGAACAGCAATTTTCAAGTCTTGCCACAGATTCTCAATTGGATTTAGGTCTGGACTTTGACTGGGCCAAGCTAACACATGAATATGCTTTGATCTAAACTATTCCATTGTTGCTCTGGCTGTATGTTTAGGGTCGTTGTCCTGCTGGAAGGTGAACCTCCGCCCCAGTCTCAAGTCTTTTGCAGACTCTAATGCCGCGTACACACGACCGGTTTTGCCGTCGGAATAAACTCCGAAGGTTTCTCCGACGGAACTCCGAAGTAATTTTGCATACATACGGTCACACCAAAGTCCTACCGTCCAGAACGCGTACAACACATACGATAGAACTAAAAAAAGGAAGTTCAATAGCCAGTAGCTTAGCTTCCGTCTCGTACTTGCATGCGTCGTTTTTGGTCTGCCGGAACAGCATACAGATGAGCGGTTTTCCCGATTGGTTCCTTCGGAAATATTTAGAACATGTTCCATTTCTAGGTCCGTCAGAATTTTTGAAAAAAAAAGTCAGATGAGGCATACACACAATCGGTATAGACAATGAAAAGGATCCGTCGGACTTCTTCTGTCGGACATTCCGCTCGTTTGTACGCAGCTTAACAGGTTTTCTTCAAAGATTGCCCTGTATTTGGCTCCATCCATCTTCCCATCAACTCCGGCCAGCTTCCCTGTCCCTGCTGATGAAAAGCATCCCCACAACATCATGCTACCACCACGTTTCAGAGTGGGGGTGGTGTGTTCAGGGTGATATGCAGTGTTAGTTTTCTGCCACATATAGCGTTTTGCTTTTAGGCCAAAAAGTTCAATTTTGGTCTCATCTGACCAGAGCACCTTCTTCCACATGTTTGCTGTGTCCCCCACATGGCTTCTCGCAAACTGCAAACTGAACTTCTTATGGATTTCTTTTAACAATGCCTTCCTGCTTACCCCTAGGGATGTGCTTGATGTTGAACATCGTGTGTTCACCCATTCGCAGAACAGCAAACATTATGGGGTGTTCATGGCAAATTCGAGCGCCGCGGAACGCCCCATAATGCACTGCGAGATCACAGTGCATTGCTGTATGATGATTGGCCAAAGCATGCACTTGACCTGCATGCACCTGAATCACAGGGCCCTCTGCTAAGAGAGCCAAAAGGCAGGGTGCCTTTGGCCAATCATGGCTCAGGGGACTAAGTACACACCCCATACGCGGCGGTCCTGTGTAGTGTTGTAGACATGGACAGAGCGATAGCTTGAGTTACATTAAGCAGGTAGTTTTTTCAGTTAGTGGCAGTGTATTTGATTATCTATATTTTTATATATATATATATATATATATATATAGTCAGTCTAATAAATATATAAATACTGCATCCAGTGTAGCCTATATCTACAGTGCCAATACAATACAGTTCTAATACACTTCTGGTGGTGTACACAGTATAAAATACAGTACATCCATTGTACAGTTGCTAATACAGTGCAGGCAGTGTACACAGTATCTAATACAGTGTGTACAGTTTCTACTACACTTCTGGTGGTGTACACAGTACACAATACAGTGCAGCCGTAGTAAAGTTTCTACTACTTTTCTGGTGGTGTACACAGTATCTAATACAGCGTGTAGAAAGTTTCTACTACACTTCTGGTGGTGTACACAGTATCTAATACAGCGTGTAGAGAGTTTCTACTACACTTCTGGTGGTGTACACAGTACACAATACAGTGCAGCGGTAGTAAAGTTTCTACTACTTTTCTGGTGGTGTACACAGTATCTAATACAGCGTGTAGAGTTTCTACTACACTTCTGGTGTTATACAGAGTACATAATACAGTGCAGCCGTAGTACAGTTGCTAACAGAGTGCAGGCGGTGTACACGGTATCTAATACAGTGTGTACAGTTTCTACTACACTTCTGGTGGTGTACACAGTATCTAATACAGTGTGGTGCGGTGTTGCAAAACAAAATATACATCATGTCCGGAAGGCCACCAAGGAGAGGCAGACGCTCACAGGCCACTAAAAGAGGGCATGCAGCCTCTGTGTCTACAGTCAATAGTGCTGGTCGTGGACATGGTGCATCCTCTGCAGGTGGCTGTGGGGCACGCTTGTCCTTTTTTTCTGCTGCTGGCCGTGTTATTGAGCCAGAACATGCAGAAGAGTTGGTGGAGTGGATAACAAAGCTGTCCTCATCCTCTGTCACCCAGGCTCAGAGTAGTTTGCCTTCCAACGCAGCTGCTAAAGCGGCCTATTCCACTGACTCCTTGTCCACAGTCATTCCTTCCGTAGCCCCACCATCATGCAGGGAGGAGTCCCCAGAATTATAAGACCACAGTGTCGGGTACATGCTATTGGAGGATGCGCAGTGATTTGATGGCTCCGATGTTGGCTGCCAAGTTGAGGAAGGGACTAAGGTGAGCCTAGAGAGAGGGGGTGCCCAAGAAGGACAAGAAACTGGCAGTCATGTTCCCCCAGCTGGAGCATACTGCCAAGTTTGCTCCAGTGACGGGGAGGGAGGGGATGATGAGGTCACTGACTGTACTTGGGTGCCTGAGAGAAGAGAGGAGGAGGCACAACTCCAACGAGGCAGGATGTCCTTTAGGGGGCAGCTTAAGGGCAGCCACCCTATTGCGTCACACAGCAGAGCTCCACAGGTGCAGGGCGCTGCCGACTCCCCGCTGATTTTGAAAAGTTCTTTAGTGTGGGCCTTTTTCGACACGTGTGCAGCAGATTGCACCGTTGCTGTTTGCAACCTATGTCTGAAGCAGATCAAGTGTGGCCAGAACAGCAGCCGCTTGGGCACCACATGCTTGACCAGACATATGATGACCTGCCATGCAGTCCATGGCAACAGCACTTGAAAGACCCACATCAAAGAAAAATGGGGACTTCTCCTTGCTCCTCATCTGGGATCCCCAATCCCACTATACCTCCAGTCCTCTCAAAAACCTGCACTGAGAGAGTAATGAAGGTAAAGCAATAGGTGTCCCAAGTTCTTGCAGCCAATCTGCTAGCAGTACACCACCATCTGATTTTAGCAGGCAAATTTCCTTACCCCAGTTGCTGAACCGTAAAAAGAAATTCGGTCCCAGCCATCCACATGCTCAGTGTCTAAATGCTAGCTTGGCCAAATTGCTAGCACTGCAACTGCTGCCTTTTCAGCTGGTAGACTCTGCCCCCTTTCCTGAATTTGTGGAATGTGCTGTACCTCAGTGGCAGGTTCCAAAACGCCATTTCTTTTCACGGAAGGCAATTCCGGCTCTCTACCGGCATGTGGAAGGCAATGTTTTGGCTTCGTTGGACAGGGCGGTCAGAAGTAAGTTGCATATTACCACTGACTCATGGTTCAGCAGGCATGGGCAGGGACGTTCTCTTTCCTTCACAGCGCACTGGGTAACTCTGCTGGCAGCTGGGAAGGATGCAGGACAGGGTTCAGTATTGTTGGAGCTTGTTCCGCCATCACGCCTCCAAAATGCTAGT
Organism: Lithobates clamitans; assembly: GCA_037952925.1. Classification (NCBI taxonomy): domain Eukaryota; kingdom Metazoa; phylum Chordata; class Amphibia; order Anura; family Ranidae; genus Lithobates; species Lithobates clamitans. The sequence continues at coordinate 7,697 of JBBGZY010001354.1, forward strand.
GGTGATTCTGCCACAGCTCTCATCTCCACCCGCTCCTCTTCTCCCTCCTCTATGGCCTCTTCTGCAGATTTGTCCTCTGAACCAGCGGTGCTCCGTAAGCGTTCAAGGGGTTACGCAAGCAGTCGGGCAAAAAGATGCCATGCGGTGCTTGAGTTGGTCTGCTTAGGGGAACATTTGCATTCATCAGCCAGGAAGCTGCGCATGGGACTTACTTGGATATTCCAACATGACAATGATCCAAAACACAAGGTCAAGTCGACCTGTCATTGGCTACAGCAGAATAAACTGAAGGTTCTGGAGTGGCCATCTCAGTCTCCTGACCTCAATATCATCGAGCCACTCTGGGAAGATCTCAAACGTGCAGTTCATGCAAGACAGCCCAAGATATTACAGGAACTGTAGGCTTTTTGCCAAGAGGAATGGGCAGCTTTACCATCTGAGAAGATAAAGAACCTCATCCACAAATACCACAAAAGACTTCAGGCTATCATTGATGTTAAAGGGGGCAATACATGGTATAAGGACTGGGGTATGTAAACTTTTGATCGGAGTCATTTGGCTAGTTTCTGTTGTCCTTATGATTTAAAAAGAGTAAACATGGTTGATTGATAATAAATGACTTCAGCCAAACACTAACCATAAGTGAGAGAAATGCTTTTGTGTTATCATTCATATTCTCTGAAAAATGGCCAAGAAATCATAAACTCTGCAGGGTATGTAAACTTATGAGCACAACTGTGTATATATATATATATATACACATACTACACTATACTACAACTGGGTGTTCTGCCCAATGCATAGGGCTCTAGCATTTGGCTGTGAGTGGAGGACACAGGTGTTCCACCCAGCGCCGCTGCTGGCACCCTGTCAAACTCTATGAGAACAGAACGTTTATGGCATTTTGCACTCAGGGATGAATGCTCAAAATACAATAAGAATAATATGTTTTTTTCTAATTATTATCAGCTCCATCTAGTGGTCACAATGCAGTATTTTTCTGATTGAGGTATTTCAGGAAAATACTGCTTTTTGGTCCCTTGATGGAGCTGGGTGATCATGGAAACTAAACATATTAGACAAATTACAAGGATTTCTGATGGCTGTAGGAATGCTTGAAACATTTGCACATCAATTGCTTTATAAATATAACCCAAAGCGTTCACATATTCAAACTGCCATTTTGCTGTTCGCTGTGAAATGCCCGTGTCTGCAGCGCTTGGTATGGAATACATATAATCTGTCTGAATTCTTGCTTTCTGAGACTGTTTTTAGCTCTGGTCTTTTCATAGAATACACTGGACTTATTCTTAAAAGTCTTTATGTTAGTTAGCATGGTACTCATATCGTAGCTTGCAGGGACCCGCGGGAAAATCATAGCACACATAGCTAGGCACTTTGCTGGAGAATTTGGCTGTAATTACAGCACCAGGTGGGCGCTGGGCTCATTGTGACAGGTATAATATTCCGCAGACACAGCCAACGCATTTCACTGCCAAGCCGGGCTCGAGCTGTGGTTAACAGGACGCATTTGCAGAGCATCACATAGGTTTAGTATGTTTATTGACTTAGCTGAACCTGTTTATTGAGTACATACAAACAGACAGATGGAGAACTGTGATGATCACTGAAAATGGCTCAGTTTAAACACATCTGTCTTATTAAAGAAAAAAATGAATAAGCCTCTGAAAGATATTTAACCACTTACGGACCAGTCGCTGTTGTTATATGTCGGTACTATGGCGTGGAATACCCTTGTTATGGCAGCAGATAGCTGATAGCGGATAGCTTTTTTTGCAGAAGGGAGTTTAACAAGACACGTGGCCACTCAATAAAATTAGAAGAAAAGAGGTTTAAAATTAAACTGCGTAGAGGGTTCTTTACTGTAAGAGCGGCAAGGATGTGGAATTCCCTTCCACAGGCGGTGGTCTCAGAGGGGGGCATCGATAGTTTCAAAAACGATTAAATAAGTACCTGAACAACCGCAACATACAGGGATATATAATGTAATACTAGCATATAATCACACACATAGGTTGGACTTTATGGACTTGTGTCCTTTTTCAACCTCACCTACTATGTAATATCATAGGCTGTTTACCGGGATTGAAAATGCAATGTGTCAGAGCGACAAGCGACACACCGCACTACCGATCGCTGCGTTGCGCGCCCTCGGCTTATCCTGCTGGACCTCATATGACGCCCAGTCAGGATAAAACAACCACTTTGCGGCTGTCATTTTGTATATGGCGGGCGGGATGTGGTTAAAGTGGTTCTAAATCGAAAAAGTGGAGGGTGGTGGGAGAAAGCATTTGAGGAGGCTGAAAGTTCACCTCCACACCGGTGCTTGGGGAGTATTGTCATCCCAATCAAGATGACCGTTGGGGGCTTTGGTATAAAATTAGGGGTCTAAACAGACCTCTGATGATGCACCATTGAGACAGTGAAGAGAGATGGAAGACACCTTAATCTCCATCTCTGCAGCCTCAGCAGCACAGGATGAATGAACAGGAACATCCAGAGCTTCCTGTTCATTCATAAACATACAGTAAAAACACAATTTACCATGCCTCAGCTATGAATGAAAAAAAAAAAACAATAATCAAGACAAGTATTTACACATTTACCAGCCCCTTCCCCGCTCTCCATCCTGACAGCACCCAGCGGGAGGTGGGAAACCTGGCAGCGCTGCTGGAGGGCAAAGGAGGGAGGGGGGCAGGGGAGCACACAGGGGCCTGGGGGAGGGATAGGGAGGCGGAGGCGGCCCCATGTAGAGTAGCCAATGCCCTCCATTTCCTTCCTGCAGCCGCTGAAAGTCTGCAGGAGGGAGAGGAGGAGAAGCAGACCACTGCTGCCCCTCCTATCCAGGTGTATGAGGCTTGGTCGTAATTGAGACCCCTGCGACCCCTGTACATTCGCCCCTGCAACAGAGTGATGCGGCATCTTTCTGCTTTCTTCTACTGTCAGAATGTTCCTTTCCAGCACATGAGCACTGCAGCACACTCCATCAGCTTGTAATGCTGGCCCTCCCTCCCCAGGGTCTGTGCTGCTATACAGGGCATTAGAGAATAATACTAACTCAAAATCATGTACTTACACTAGTTGCATCTAAAAAGTACATTTAATAAATACTTAATGAAGACATAACTGTGCTAATAAACCTAAGTCAGTGTATGTGACAGCGAAATGGCGTTCTAATCCTGGGACGTTTGCTGTGGCAAAATTGAGCTCAGCTGACAGAAAGCAGGGAGCGGGGATTTAGAGATTGTGCTGTAGGACGCAGACAAGACGATAGATGAGTAGAATTAGTTTGTAGGGGAAGCATCAGATATCCCTGGATAATACGTTCTCAGCTCTGAACATGAAGCGGAATTCAACAGAACGGCTTGTTTTTGTAAAGGCTTCGCTTTATTGCACTTCTCAGTTTTATTTTTTATTTTCCACTAAAAACAGCCGCTTGTCGGCATGGTGTGTGGTATGCGTCACGAATAGACACGAATACTATGCATTTGTTTTATTTGATTTTTCACAATTTTCTTTTTTTTTTATCTTTTTTTTTTTTTTTTTTACAATTTAGGAGCACCGTTAGGGGACTTTGGTGAAATATCAGGGGTCTTAACAGGGGGAATATGCGCCACAGGGGGTGGATTAAGGTGTGCCCAGGCACATCTGGCACACCCTGTGTGCACGCCTATGCATACTGTCTATGTTCACATACCTAGTACAGCCCCCAGGGAGCCGACAAATCTGCAGCAACTGCGTGATGCTATAATGTCACTATGGACCAAAATCTCTGAGGAATGTTTCCAACACCTTGTAGAATCTATGCCACAAAGAATGAAAGCAGTTCTGAAGGCAAAAGGAGGTCCAACCCGGTACTAGCAAGGTGTACCTAATAAAGCGGCCGGTGAGTGTATAGATTTGTCATTTACACCATCGGGGTCCAAACCCTTTTCCCTGCAGTTCACGAGTAAAGCACTCTCAATTCCATTAAAAGTTCTAATCCCTTAATAATAAACTAGGTTACAAAATAGCCAGAAACTTTCCTGACACAGTGAAAATTCTGCATGCGGTTTCCATGCCGAGCAAAATCATTATTTTATAAAAAAAATAAAAAATAAAAAAGTGCCAAAAGAGTCAATTTAAACAATGTTGCAAGTACATTTTTGCTGGAAGCAAATACGATAATGTGATTTCGGGAACAAAAGACCCGAGCGGCTGAGCAGAGCTGGAGACGGAGTCACTGAACATTTCCAAATTATCCCCAAACCGCACAATACAGATGCAAATGAATCACAAAAATCGCATGTGTCACAAAAAAACGAGGCCTTTGTAGTTCTAATGCCGTCACGTGCCGTATCCCGGAGTGAACCTTCGTCTACTAGCGGTGCAAGTCCATTTGCAGTGCTTGTATTACAACATGTCGACAGCAACCTAACTAATTATTAATGGGGTATGGCATGAGATAAATCAATTAGCGGCCTTGTTCAGTGGGATTACACGCACGTATGTAACAAAATAAAGGATGGAAGGAAACAATCTTGTGTCTCGCTTCCTCTTGGCGACAGGCCCCACAATACCATATTCAGAGCGAGCTGGAAAAAAGGGGGTTGGATACTCAGTGGTAAGCTAAGCAGCAAAATTGTACTGAAAAGCTATTATTTTTATGACAACTGCAGGCTGCCTCGCATACACACTCAAATGCCAGGGCCCCTTTGGGTACAATAGGTTTTAGCTTTGCCTAGCTCTATGTTAAATTAGAGATTTCAGTGTATGGAAAAAGTTCTGCTAAATCCTCTATGTGGGGCTGAGGTTCCACGGCATATTCGGAAGAATTCTTCGTTTTTGTTTTATTGTGTGTTTATCCAATGCAGTGTGTCTGGGAGATAATCTGTTATAAAGTATCTCTCCTCCATACTCCTTGTTCCATGTCTCCTACTTCCTTTTTTTATACTTCTTGTTCCATGTCTCCTACTTCCCTATTTCATACTCCTTGTTCCATGTCTCCTACCTCCCTCTTTCATGCACGTTGTTTCATGTCTCCTACTTCCTTTTTTTATACTTCTTGTTCTATGTCTCCTACTTCCCTATTTCATACTCCTTGTTCCATTACTCCTACCTCCCTCTCGTTCCATGTCTCCAACTTCCCTCTTCCATACTCCATGTTTCATGTCTCCTATTTCCTTCTTTAATACTTATTTTTCCATTTCTCCTACTTTCCTCTTTCATACTCCTTGTTCCATGTCTCCTACTTCCCTTTTTCATATTCCATGTCTCCTATTTCCCTCTTTCATGCTTCTTGGTCCATGTCTCCTACCTCCCACTTTCATACTTCTTGTTCCATGTCTCCTACTTCCCCCTTTCATACTTCTTGGTCCATGTCTCCTACCTCTCTCGTTCATACTTATTTTTCCATGTCTCCCACTTCCCTCTTTCATACTTCTTGTTCCATTTCTCCTACTTCCCTCTTTCATATTCCATGTCTTCTTCTTCCCTCTTTCATACTTCTTGTTCCATGTCTCCTACTTCCCTCTTTCATATTCCTTGTTCCACGTCTCCTACCTCCCTTTTTTATAGTTCTTGTTCCATGTCTCCTACCTCCCTTTTTTATATTTCTTGTTCCAGGTCTCCTAACTCCCTCTTTCATACCCCTTATTCCATGTCTCCTACTTCCCTCTTTCATACTTCTTGTTCTATGTCTCCTACCTCCCTCTTCCATTCTCCTTGTTCCATGTCTCCTACTTCCCTCTTGTTCCATGTCTCCTACTTCCCTCTTTCATACTTTCTCCATGTCTCCTACTTCCCTCTCTCATATTTCTTGTTCCATGTCTCCTAACTCCCTCTTTCATACTCCTTGTTCCATGTCTCCTACTTCCCTCTTTCATACTTTCTCCATGTCTCCTACTTCCCTCTCTCATACTTCTTGTTCCATGTCTCCTACCTCCCTCTTTCATATTCCTTGTTCCACGTCTCCTACCTCCCTTTTTTATACTTCTTGCTCCATGTCTCCTAACTCCCTCTTTCATACTCCTTGTTCCATGTCTCCTAACTCCCTCTTTCATACTCCTTGTTCCATGCTCCTACTTCCCTCTTTCATACTCCTTGTTCCATGTCTCCTACTTCCCTCTTTCATACTTTCTCCATGTCTCCTACTTCCCTCTCTCATACTTCTTGTTCCATGTCTCCTATCTCCCTCTTTCATAATCCATGTCTCCTCTATTCCTCTTCAACACTCTTTAGCGTCTGCAGCACATCCTTCTTCCATACCCCTTTTCCATGTCTCCTTCCTCCCTCTTCTTCACTCCCAAAGTTCTACCTCCCACTTTCATCTTTCCTCTTCTTTACTTCTTGTTCCATGCCTCCTACCTCTGACTTTTATACCCTGGCATCCTCCCTCCACTTCAATACTCTTTATTCCATGCCTTATACCAGCTATCACTAAAAGGCAGACCTGATCCACTATTTCATACGGACCCGGTCACGCCATTTAGGAGCCTTTTCTTTCCCTCCCGACTCTCCCCTCCTCTATGTTGTTCTCTGTACCTTTGCCGACAAAACTGAAAGCTATGCAAGCTGCCAGCCGATGTCTTACCAACCAATGATGTCATCGGTTGCTAAGGGCAGGTCAGGTGGCTTGCACAGCTTGCAGTATTGCCGGCAAGCGTATAGAGCCGGGAGGATACCAGATGTGATCAGTCCCGCTCCTTTGTACACAGAATTTAACAGTGGAAATCTATAATGATCGCTCAGTTCCGGGCTGTGTGCATTTTAGCTGTGGCAAGGGCAAAGGGGGGGGTGCTTTAGGATGGGGGGGATTTGTGCTAGGAGAGGGAATTTTAGAGGGGGGTTTGTGCTAGGAGGGGAGATTTAGCCTCGGTTCACACCAGAGGCGGCACGACTTGCAGGTCGCCTCGCCGAGGCGACCTGCACACGACTGCCCGGGCGACTTGCAAAACGACTTCTGTATAGAAGTCTATGCAAGTTGCCCCAAGTTGCCCCCAAAGGAGGCGACTTGTCAGGCGACTAGGTCGCCTGACAAGTCGTCCCTGTGTGAACCGAGCCTTAGGATTGGGGGGGGATTTTTACTAGGAAGGGGGGTGATTTGTGCCAGCAGGGGGGATTGGGGGAATTTACAACCTACTGACCACTTAAAATTGGCCCTGCAAACTACATTTTAAGGCTTTTTCACCCCAGGTGCAGTGCGGTAACACGTGTGAACTTGAGCATTTTCCCGCACCACACAAACATGCAATTGTTAACGGCATCCTCACACAGCCACCAATTGCATGTATGTTTGCACCCACTAAAACCCATGGTAGCACATTACCTTGCATTTTGGTGGGGCTCAATTTAAAAATCATGCCAGCACCTTTTTTTACACATTTCACAAGCAGGGAACACACAAGAAAAGCGATCGTGCTCTAACGCACCTCCTTGTGTGCCCGAGCCCTCAGACTGGTGTGCCCTGGGATTGTGTGCAGCTCTAAAAAGGTGCCTTGACTGAATTAAAAAAAACGTTGAAAAACACGGTGTTAATGTAATAGTTTAATGGTAAACCTGATTGCAAATCAGCGTCAGCTAACAAGAAGCACATTAACACAAGCTGTGCGTCGCAGATATACGTTTGCTGAGAGATCTCAAGATTCCGCTGCCGAAGGAACACTTGTTATTTTTAACCTTGTGTTCATTCTATGAAACACTTCAAAGGAAATGCCATGTACCTGCACTCCTTTTAGTTATTTCTAGGCTGTGTCATGCATCACAGCATATCACAATGAAGAGCGGCAATGATTATCATTTCACTCCCCCAGAATCCTTTGCTTCTCTCTGAGCATTGATTCCGTTTAATTATGTCTATCCTGCATCGTATGACTGTCAGAAATGTATGACAGTTGCCATGTATAGGTTCTGTTCCTTATTTGTAACTACTGAGAGAGGCCGTATGAGGACAATGCGGTTAAAAAAAACTTGTAGAAGCCCCCCCAAAAAATGCCACTGAACCTACAATGTATGAGACAGGCCAGGGCTGAACTGGTGGGTAACTTGCTGGACTTGTATATGTTCCTGGATTCCCCCAAAGGGCCACAGCTTAAAGGGCAACGATGATGGTTTTTTATCAACTTTACATATTTATAGCTTCATATCCTTTTGTTTATTTATTTGTATACATTTTTGTTTTACAAATAAATATTTACTGCAGATTGACATTTAGCTTGCCAAGGTGCTGGGCTTTCTAAAGCCTCGTACACACGATCGGATTTTCCACAGACAAAACCTCTGACTTTTGTCCGAAGGCGTGTGCCTGGATTTTGTCTTGCATATAAACGGCAAGGAATTGTCGGCCAACAAACACAAAAGTAGTGACGTACTACATGGTTTTTCAGCTCTTTGGCGCCACTCTTTGTACTCCTTCTGCTAATTTTGTGGTAGTAGAAGTTTGGTGAGTGTTGATTTGAGCTTTTCAGTTCGCGCTTTTCAGTTTGCGCTTTTTATTTAGTGCTTTTCATTTCATGCTTTTCATTTCGTGCTTTTCATTTTGCAATTTTAATTTTGCGCTTTTAATTTCGCGCTTTTTATTCAGTGCTTTTCATTTCGTGCTTTTCATTTTGCGCTTTTCATTTTGCGCTTTTCATTTTGCGCTTTTCAATTTGCGCTTTTCAATTTGCGCTTTTCATTTAGTGCTTTTCAGTTCGCGCTTTTCAGTTTGCGCTTTTCAGTTTGCGCTTTTCAGTTTGTTTCTGAATGGCCGTTCGTCAACCAGACATGTTGCGGAATCGGAGGAGATAATGTGTTTTTTTTATTGGCCTTGGAGTTATTGCTTTGACCCAAGTCCAGTCCAGGAACAGGAGGAGGAGGAGTTCTTGGACCAAAAATTGGTTGCTTTATTAATGGTGACCAATTATGTCATATGCCTTTGCTGTGGGAGCTCCAGGAGAATAATCCGGATGATTTTCGGAATTATCTCCGGATGACGGACCCCTGCTTTCACCAACTCTTGGCATTGTTGACCCCCTATATTAAAAAGCAGGACACATGCATGAGGCTTTTATTTTATTTTTTTGGTTGAATAATAATGATTTGATTTGTTATATTTGCTATATTTTGGGATGCATAGAATGCACTTTTTGGTTAAGTTCTATTGGCAGATAGCATGTCTAATTTTATTTGTTTTCTTTTTTTAATGCGCAATAAAAAAATTGTGGAGATACTTGGCTATGTGTTTTACTTCAAATGACAGTTTGGGAGTAGGCAGTTACATTTAAAAAAATACAAGGGACACCAACATCGTTCTTTGATCTTAAAAACTACGGGATAATGGTGTTGTGGTAAAAAACATAATAATATTATTCTTGATATCATTAGAAAAAAAAGCCTTTGGAAATTTGTTTGCAATAACTCCATCAGTATCACCAGCAAAGCAGCTTCATTATTTTCCCTTTAACCACTTGAGCCCCGGACCATTATGCTGCCTAAGGACCAGAGGTCTTTTTCCAATTTGGCACTGCGTCGCTTTAACTGCTAATTGCGCGGTCATGCAATGCTGTACCCAAACGAAATTTGCGTCCTTTTCTTCCCACAAATAGAGCTTTCTTTTGATGGTATTTGATCACCTCTGCGGTTTTTATTTTTTGCGCTATAAACGGAAAAAGACCGAAAATTTTGAAAAAAAATGATATTTTCTACTTTTTGTTATAAAAAAAATCCAATAAACTAAATTTTAGTCATACATTTAGGCCAAAATGTATTCGGCCACATGTCTTTGGTAAAAAAAATGTCAATAAGTGTATATTTATTGGTTTGCGCAAAAGTTATAGCGTCTACAAACTAGGGTACATTTTCTGGAATTTACACAGCTTTTAGTTTATGACTGCCTATGTCATTTCTTGAGGTGCTAAAATGGCAGGGCAGTACAAAACCCCCCCAAATGACCCCATTTTGGAAAGTAGACACCCCAAGGAAATTGCTGAGAGGCATGTTGAACCCATTGAATATTTATTTTTTTTGTCCCAAGTGATTGAAAAATGACAAAAAAAAAAAAAAAAAAAAATATTTACAAAAAGTCGTCACTAAATGGTATATTGCTCACACAGGCCATGGGCCTATGTGGAATTGCACCCCAAAATACATTTAGCTGCTTCTCCTGAGTATGGGGATACCACATGTGTGGGACTTTTTGGGAGCCTAGCCGCGTACGGGGCCCCGAAAACCAATCACCGCCTTCAGGATTTCTAAGGGTGTAAATTTTTGCTTTCACTCTTCACTGCCTATCACAGTTTCGGAGGCCATGGAATGCCCAGGTGGCACAAAACCCCCCAAAATGACCCCATTTTGGAAAGTAGACACCCCAAGCTATTTGCTGAGAGGCATATTGAGTCCATGGAATATTTTATATTTTGACACAAGTTGCGGGAAAGTGACACTTTTTTTTTTTTTTTTTTTTTTTTTTCATAAAGTTGTCACTAAATGATATATTGCTCACACAGGCCATGGGCATATGTGGAATTGCACCCCAAAATACATTTAGCTGCTTCTCCTGAGTATGGGGATACCACATGTGTGGGACTTTTTGGGAGCCTAGCCGCGTACTGGACCCCAAAAACCAATCACTGCCTTCAGGATTTCTAAGGGTGAAAATTTTTAATTTCACTCTTTACTGCCTATCACAGTTTCGGAGGCCATGGAATGCCCAGGTGGCACAAAACCCCCCCAAATGACCCCATTTTGGAAAGTAGACACCCCAAGCTATTCGCTGAAAGGCATGGTGAGTATTTTGCAGCTCTCATTTGTTTTTGAAAATGAAGAAAGACAAGAAAAAACATTTTTTTTTTTCTTTTTTCAATTTTCAAAACTTTGTGACAAAAAGTGAGGTCTGCAAAATACTCACTATACCTCTCAGCAAATAGCTTGGGGTGTCTACTTTCCAAAATGGGGTCATTTGGGGGGGTTTTGTGCCACCTGGGCATTCCATGGCCTCCGAAACTGTGATAGGCAGTGAAGAGTGAAATCAAAAATTCACGCCCTTAGAAAGCCTGAAGGCGGTGCTTGGTTTTCGGGGTCCCGTACGCGGCTAGGCTCCCAAAAAGTCTCACACATGTGGTATCCCCGTACTCAGGAGAAGCAGCAGAATGTATTTTGGGGTGTAATTTCATATATTTCCATGGCATGTTTGAGCAATATATCATTTAGTGACAACTTTGTGCAAAAAAAAAAAAAAAAAAAAAAAAATTTGTCTCTTTCCCGCAACTTGTGTCGCAATATAAAATATTCCATGGACTCGACATGCCTCTCAGCAAATAGCTTGGGGTGTCTACTTTCCAAAATGGGGTCATTTGGGGGGGTTTTGAACTGTCCTGGCATTTTATGCACAACATTTAGAAGCTTATGTCACACATCACCCACTCTTCTAACCACTTGAAGACAAAGCCCTTTCTGACACTTATTGTTTACATGAAAAAGTTTTTTTTTTTTGCAAAAAAATTACTTTGAACCCCCAAACATTATATATTTTTTTAAAGCAAATGCCCTACAGATTAAAATGGTGGGTGTTTCATTTTTTTTTTTCACACAGTAATTGCGCAGCGATTTTTCAAACGCATTTTTTGGGGAAAAAACACACTTTTTTTAATTTTAATGCACTAAAACACGCTATATTGCCCAAATGTTTGATGAAATAAAAAAGATGATCTCAGGCCGAGTACATGGATACCAAACATGACATGCTTTAAAATTGCGCACAAACGTGCAGTGGCAACAAAATAAATACATGTTTAAAAGCCTTCAAAAGCCTTTACAGGTTACCACTTTAGATTTACAGAGGAGGTCTACTGGAAAAATTACTGCACTCGATCTGGCCTTCGCGGTGATACCTCACATGCATGGTGCAATTGCTGTTTACATTTGACGACAGACCGCCGCTTGCGTTCGCCTTAGCGCGAGAGCAGGGGGCGACAGGGGTGTTTTTTTTTTTTTTTTTTTTTTCTTTATTATTTTTTTGCTTTTTTAATCTTACTTTTAAACTGTTCCTTTCATATTTTTTTTTTTAATCATTTTTATTGTTATCTCGGGGAATGTAAATATCCCCTATGATAGCAATAGGTAGTGACAGGTACTCTTTTTTGAAAAAATTGTGGTCTATTAGACCCTAGATCTCTCCTCTGCCCTCAAAGCAAATGACCACACCAAGATCGGTGTGATAAAATGCTTCCCCAATTTCCCAATGGCGCTATTTACATCAGGCGAAATCTAAGTCATGAAATACTCGTAGCTTCCGGTTTCTTAGGCCATAGAGATGTTTGGAGCCACTCTGGTCTCTGATCAGCTCTATGGTCAGCTGGCTGAATCACCGGCTGCATTCTCAGGTTCCCTGTTGAGACAGGAGAGCCAGAAAAAAACACGGAAGACGGTGGGGGGGGGGCATTCCCTCCCACGGCTTGTAAAAGCAGTCTAGAGGCTAATTAGCCGCTAGGATTGCTTTTACATGAAAGCCGACCGCTGGCTGAAAAGAATGATACCAAGATGATACCTAAACCTGCAGGCATCATTCTGGTATAACCACTCAAAGTCGTGAATGGCGTACCTGAAGACAAAAAAATGGTTAACAATGGTTAACAATAAAGCACAGTAAAGTGTAAATAATTACACACCTGAAAAACAAACATGATAAAACATAATAACAATAACAATAACAATAACAATCAATAACAATAACAATAACAATAAAACATTGCAGAATAGAATACAGTAAAAAAGAGCAGAACAATAGAGAGAGAGAATAGAGAGAGAGAGAACAATAAAACAACAACTATTTTTTTTTATTTCATATTTTTTTTTTTTTTACACTTTTTTTGTAACTAACTTTTATAACGGTAACCGGTTCCAGGTTCGGGTCTCTCAAAATGCGATGGCATCTCGGGAGACCCTGTGAAAGTGTGCCTAGTCTGTGCAATGCTGTACCCTACGCTAATACTCAACTAGTGAATGGTAGCGTTCAAAACATTCACCAATGCAAAGACCAGGATTGTCAGGACAGGAGGGACAATAATAGCGGGTGTCACGCCTATATCCTCGCTTGCTGCAGACACGACATCTTTTTTGGGGGGTTCGTTGGGTAGGGGTACTCGAGAGGACATAAAAATGCCTCTCATGCAGCCGCCTGCATTTGGTTGGGGATGTGAATGGGGGAAGTACGGGCGCTGCAGAAGCGGTGGGTTCCCAATTAGGATTGGCGAATGCAGCAGGAAGGGCACTATGGGCACGACGGGCCTGTGTTTGTCTTTTTGGTGGCAGCGGGACACTACTTGTGCTTGCCACCTCACCAGCTTGAACTGCACTTATGGGACTCGCCACGTCACCAAGTGTTACTGCAGTGCTGGTTTGACTACGACCGGGGTGTACTAGGCCGCTGGCGCTTGCCAGTTCACCAAAACACTACCAAAAAACTGTTAGCGATCGCAGGGATCAGGCCTGACTCTGCGAACGCTGCAGTTATGCGTTTAGTGTTTTGTAAGTGACAGTGATCGATCGATACTGCACTTGGGTGGGCTGGGCCGGGCCGGGCGGAGGGGCAAAACGCAGGTGCTAGCAGGTATCTGGGCTGATCCCGCTAACACTGCGTTTTTGGGAACCCTAAACTGCTGGTGACGCTAGTATAGATCTGATCGGATCAGATATTGATGCGATCAGATACTATACCACTAAGGGAGGTGTACGGTGCGTGCGTGGGTGTTAGCGGTACTGGCGCTAATCTGACGCTGCCTGGGGCTGGTGCTTGCCAGTTCACCAAAACGCTACAAAAAAAACTGTTAGCGATCGCAGGGATCAGGCCTGATTCTGCGAACGCTGCAGTTATGCGTTTAGTGTTTTGTAAGTGTCAGTGATCGATCGATACTGCACTTGGGTGGGCTGGGCTGGGCCGGGCGGAGGGGCAAAACGCAGGTGCTAGCAGGTATCTGGGCTGATTCCGCTAACACTGCGTTTTTGGGAACCCTAAACTGCTGGGGACGCTAGTATAGATCTGATCGGATCAGATATTGATCCGTTCAGATACTATACCACTAAGGGAGGTGTACGGTGCGTGCGTGGGTGTTAGCGGTACTGGCGCTAACCTGACGCTGCCTGGGGCTGGTGCTTGCCAGTTCACCAAAATGCTACCAAAAAAACTGTTAGCGATCGCAGGGATCAGGCCTGACTCTGCGAACGCTGCAGTTATGCGTTTAGTGCCTTGTAAGTGACAGTGATCGATCGATACTGCACTTGGGTGGGCCGGGCGGAGGGACAAAACGCAGGTGCTAGCAGGTATCTGGGCTGATCCCGCTAACACTGCGTTTTTGGGAACCCTAAACTGCTGGGGACGCTAGTATAGATCTGATCGGATCAGATATTGATCCGTTCAGATACTATACCACTAAGGGAGGCGCATGCTGCGTGCGTGGGTGTTAGCGGTACTGGCGCTAATTTGACGCTGCCTGGGGCGACGCATATCACCGCCGGGCGATCGGGGGGCTAAACCTTTATTCGGTAATAAACGGCGGGTGCCCTGACACTATAAAAAATAAACGAACTAACCAGCGTCAACCGTAACGGTTATACGGTGATCAGTGGTGAAAGGGTTAACTAGGGGGCAATCAAGGGGTTAAAACATTTATTAGATAGTATATGGGGGTCCCTGACGCTATAAAACGCTGACGGCGAACCTAAATATTTACCTCACTAACTAGCGTCATCAGCGACACTAATACAGCGATCAGAAAAATGATCGCTTAGCGACACTGGTGACAGGGGGTGATCAAGGGGTTAAAACTTTATTAGGGGGGGTTAGGGGGGTACCCTAGACCTAAAGGGGGGTAATATACACTGTCCCAACACTGTAACTGTCACAAACTGACAACTAGCAGTAATCAGAAAAAAAAACAAAAAAAAACAAAAAAAAACTGCTGGTGTCAGTTTGTGACAGGGGGGGGGGGGGTGTGATTGGGGGGGGATCGGGGGGCGATCGGGGGGGGGATCGGGGTGATTTGTGTGCCTGGCATGTTCTACTGTGTGTGTAGTGTTTGTGCACTCACATACTTGTCGTCTCTCCTCGGGCCGGAACGGAAAATACCGACCCGAGGGGAGATGACATCACTTCCTTTGCTGCTGTTTAGCATACAGCAGCAAAGGAGTGTTCTCATTGGCCGACGGCGATCGCGAGGGGGGGGCCACGAACGGATGGTCTCCCCCTCATCACCGATCGCCGCTGGACAAACGACGACCGCCTCGGGCACCGGGGGGGGGTCCGATCGGACCCCCCACCCGCGGAAGGCAAATCACGTACCCTGTACGTGATTTTGCCTGTCCGTGCCACTTTGCCGACGTACATCGGCATGAGGCGGTCGTCAAGTGGTTAAAGAAGAAGAGAATTGTGCGCTGCATTTCGAGATTTCATAATTCGCCACGTCAAAAATTTTAAAACCTGCTATCCAACATTTGTCCGCATAAAATCAGACAACAATTGTCCGATGGAGCGTACAAATGGTCGGAATTTCCGCCAATAGCCCGTCATCACACATTTCCTGTCGGAAAATCCGATCGCGTGTACGAGGTTTATGAGAGTCCAGCATTGCCTGTATGCTTTATGGCAGCCTTTATGAATTCATTAGCTCTGATGTTGCTGCCTAGGGAGGAAAGGAGTTCCACTATCCAGCAGACATGTCCAGTTCAACTAGTTCAGAATTGAAATTGGGACGAATTTTCTGTTATTCGGATACATCTTACAATAGTAACGAATTTAAACAAATCCGAAATAAGGAAACAAAATTTTGGGCAAAATTCAAATTAAAAAAGTTTTCGTATAGAATTTAAATAGTTTTCGAATTGTTTTTAAATCGAATTTGAATTTCCGAAGAACATAACATAGAAAATAAAATAAAGGAATAGCGTAGAAAATAATAGAATAGAATAGAAAATAAAGGAACAGAACAGAATAAAAAACAGAATAGAATAGAATAAAATAGAAACAATATACCCATCTTCCAAAATTCAAATTTCAAATAGAATAAATTCAAACACAAATACAACAGAAACGAATAGAATAGAAAAAATAGAATAGAATAGAAAAAAAGAGTAGAATAGAATAAAAATAGAATATAACTGTCTTCCGAAATTCGAACTTCGAATAGAGTAAATTAAAGGTTGAATAGAATAAAAAAAGAATAGAATATAAAATAAAAGAATAGAGTAGAATAAAAAAATATTTAGAAAAAAAAAAGAGAATAGAAAGAATATAACTACTTCCCAAAATTCAAATAGAATAGAAAAGAATAGGATAGAAAATAGAAGAATAGAATAGAAAAAAAAAACAATAGACAAGAAAGAATATAACCATGTTCTAAAATTCAAATTTTGAATAGCATAAATGTGAATAGCATAGAAAATAAAATAATAAAATAATAAAATAGAAAAGAATAAAATAGAATAGAATAAATAAAAAAGGAATAGAATAGAAAGAATATAACAATATAACCATTTTCGGAAATTCAAACTAGAATAAATTTGAATTCAAATACAATTGAAGAGTATAGAATAGAAAAGAAAAAAAAATAGAAAATAAAAGAATACAATACAAAAAAACAATAGAATAGAATGCACTAGAAAAAATATAACCATATTCCAAAATTCTAATTTCGAATAAAATAAATTTGACTTTGAATGCAATTCGTATGGATTTCGATTCAAATTCAAATAAACAAAACAAAATCCGAAAACTAATTAAACTAATTCAATGAATTTAACTAAATGAATTTATGTAAATAACTAATTGAAACGAAACGACATTGACAGGTGAATCTGACGGACAGTTAACGTCCTACTGATATGCATTTAAACTGCTTTAAGCTGGTTTTGTAATCCTATAGACTTGACCGTTTGAAGCAAACAAAAACCCACCAACACATGTATGTATTTGAAAAGAAACTGCGATGCTATTCGCCCAGCAAAACTTTATGTACATTCGTTTTGTGCGAATTTTGGCAAAATCAAATTATACTATTTTCTCTCCGGGTCGGATGTTTTTCATTCATAAGAGTACCATGATGCCCCCTTTATTATTATTATTATTATTCAGGACTAATGTAGTACCAACAGTTTGCGCAGCACTTTACATTATAAAGGGGGACAGGACAATTACAATACAATAACATACAAGTGGTCCTGTTCATAAGAGCTTACAGTCTAATCGGGTGGGGCAAGGGGTACAAAAGGAATAACAGTGAGGGATGAGCTGATGGAATAATTAAAAATTCAGTTGTTAGGTGGAGGGCGAACAGGCTTCCCTAATGAGATGATTTTCCAGGTATCGCCTAAAGGTGGCCAGAGTAGGAGATAATCAGGCAGATTGAGGTAGAGAGTTCCGGAGGATGGGAGAGGTTCACCCCCTTCACACTTTTACATTTTAACGTGTGTCTCGTAAAGCAAAACAACACACATGTCATAAGAAGCAATGCTACTCATTGAGACTGTTCAGATCTTGCCTGATGTCAGATTTGTGTTGAACTGTGGTTTAACCCCTTCCTGACCAGTCGCCACAGTTGTACTGGTTGGCTCCCCTGGGCAAACCGACGTAACTGTACATCGGTTTGTCTTTTGACCACTAGGGGGGCGCTTGCACTCACCCTCAGTGCGACGCCAATGCGCTCGCCCGCCGGTCGCGGTGACCATCAGGCAGCCGCGCTTGCTGCACACAGAGACAGAACGGAGGTCAGTCAATGTAAACAGACAGATCTCCGTGCTGTCAGGGGTGGGGAGAGCGACCTGTTGTTCATACTAAGGTATGAACAACGATTGGTCTCCTCACCCAGTCAGTCCCATCCCCCCCACAGTTAGAACCACTCCCTAGGGAACACACTTAACCCCTTGATCGCCCCCTAGTGTTAACCCCTTCCCTGCCAGTGATATTTACACAGTAATCAGTGCATTTTTATAGCACTGATCGCTGTATAAATGCCGATGGCCCCAAAAATGTATCAAAAGTGTCCATTGTGTCCCCCATAATGTCGCAGTCCCGATAAAAATCACAGATCGCCGCCATTACTAGTAAAAAAATAATAATAATAATAAAAATGCCATAAAATTATCCCCTATTTTGTAGATGGTATAACTTTTGCACAAACCAATCAATATACGCTTATTGTGATTTTTATTACCAAAAATAAAAGAAGAATACATATCGGCCTAAACTGAGGAAAAAAATGTGCTTCTTTTTTTTTAAAAATTGGGGATATTTATTATAGCAAAAAGTACAAAATATTTTTTCAAAATTGACAGCCTTTTTTTGTTTATAGCGCAAAAAATAAAAACCGCAGAGGTGATCAAATACCACCAAAAGAAATCTCTATTTGTGGGAAAAAAAGGACGTCAATTTTGTTTGGGTACAGCGTCGCACGACCGTGCAATTGTCAGTTAAACCGACGCAGTGCCGAATCGCAAAAAAATGGCCTGGTCATTGAGCAGCCAAATCTTCCAGGGCTGAAGTGATTAAGAAATGAGGCATGCACATTTCCATGTGTTGTGGTGCCCAATAGAATAATAAAAATGTGTGTAACAGTGCTAAAATGCACATTAAAAAACAAACAAAAGCAGACATGGATACATGTGAGCCTGGCCTGAATCAGAAAAATACTACAATATGGCCACTAGGTGGAGCTGACGATCATAAGAAGAAAATACTTATTTACTATGATAGTCAGTGAAGAAAAGAAACAATGGCTGCACACCACCGCAGGACCCGATCCAAGTAGAGCTTATTTCACCAATGTCTAACAGACAGCACAAGGATACACTGAAACTGTTAATGCGTTTCACGCAATTGGGTGCTTACTCTATGATTGTGTGAAACGCGTCAATAGTTTCTGTGTATCCTTGTGCTGTGTCTGTCAGACATTAGTGAAACAAACTCTATTTGGATCGTGTCCTGTGGTGGTGGGCAGCCATTGCTTCTTCTATTTAGCATACATGGGGGGTTATTTACGAAAGGATAATCCACTTTGTACTGCCTTTCCGAGGCTCTCTGGTGCCCTCCTACCTCTGGCCACATGCGGTATTGCATGCCATTGAAGTCAACGCGGAACTAATTATTTTCGTTTCCATTGACTTCTATGGGGAAACTCGCTTTGATATGCGAGTACTTTGGATTACGAGCATTCTCTTTCAACAGATTATGCTCGTAATCCGAGGAGCTGTTTTTTCTTTTAATTGGACTATGATAATCAGTACAAGGATGGTCAGCTCCATCTAGTGGGTATAATGGGTTATTTTTCTGATTCCTGATTCATGCTATTTTTATAAATCAATAACAACCAGCCTGGAGAGAAAATAGCCTAGTAACAATCAATTTTACCCTCATTCACGCAGAGCAAATGTATGTGCAGCTTCACAGGATGAATAACTCCCAATAGTGTGTTGGGTTGCCATTCTAAAAAAATGGTGCTGAACCGTGGTTTGCAAATTATGGTGCTTTAATGTGCGGTAAAAAAGGCATTTTATTGCATGTTGCCAAAACACCTACACTGCAGGGGTGTGCAGTCAGGGGAGGCAGGTGAGGCAGAGCCATGAACCATGAACATAAAAAAAAAGAGAGTCAATGATCCCTACCGATTGACTTTGAGGATCATAGCTCTGCGACCCCACCACTGGTCAAAATTTGGGGCTCCTATCATCTATGGTTCCTGGAGATATGGTCCTCCTTGCACAGCCTGTCAGAAGCTACATACAGGGCAGCCAGTTTAAATACAAGCTGGCACACTCTGTTTGCAGCAGACTGAGAGGATGAGCTCACAGTGCCTCTCCTCACTTCTTGTCAGAGGCGCTGAGCTCAGTGGACAGCTTGGAGTCTTGGACCAATGGTAAAGTACCATTGGCCCAAGCTGCCCAATAAAAATGCTGCAGTGGAGGCACGCCTCTCACTGCAGTGTCATAGAAGGGGGCATGTGTCTAAAAGACAAATCCTCCCTTTCGGCCCAGCCCTCTTAACTAGAAGGAAAAAACAAGGTTTATGTGTATAAGATTTACCCACAATCCCATGTTTTTTCTCACACAGTTAAAAGGAAGAATGAGATTCTGCTGCTGCTGAAAAGGTACAAGCTAAATCATATTTAATTATGCTATATATTGTAACATAATTTATTATTTATCTATTTACTGTGAAATTACTGGTTGGAAGTTATAAATTCAAACTTCAGTAATTTGTCCGTTTAGCCACCTGCTTGAGTACAATTTTTGAAAAAAAAGTAAATTACTCTAAAAGCAATATATATTAATTATTTGTATATTACCTATGGTAATTAACCCCTTGCCCCCCAGGCCAATTCTGACACTTCTCTCCTACATGTAATAATCATAATTTTTTTGATTGTACATTATTCAGAACCCCCAAACATTATATATATTGTTTTAGCAGACACCCTAGGGAATAAAATGGTGATCGTTGCAACTTTTAATGTTACACAGTATTTGCGCAGCAATGTTTCAAATGCGTTTTTTTTTTTTTTTGGAAAAAACGCGTCAACAGTTTCTGTGTATCCTTGTTTCATGAATATATAAAAAAAAAAAAAAAACACTAAAGATAACCCGATTTTTTGGTATAATGTGAAAGATGATGTTACACCGAGTAAATAGATACCTAACATGTCATGCTTTAAAATTGCACACACTTGTGGAATGGCCCCAAACTTCAGTACTTAAAAAACTCCATAGGCGACGCTTTAAATATTTTTACAGATTACATGTTTAGAGTTACAGAGGAGGTCTAGTGCTAGAATTATTGCTCTCACTCTAACGATCGCGGCGTATGTAACCTGTGTGTATCTGGCTCTGATACTAGCCAGTGTCTCACCAGCCACTGACCTCACCGCACGTCCCTGCTGGGCACACAAGAGAAATGGGAACCAGTGTTGGGTAAGAAGGCAATGTGCAGGGTTCCCCCCTCTCCTCTCCCACCAGCAGCTGCAGGGGATTTGTCAGGATGGAGCCTTTTCTGAATGGAGAGTCAGTGATCCGTACCGATCAATGACGCTGTCCATTCATAGCTGAAACATAGTAAATTGTATTGCTGTCCATTCATTCAGTGCAGCTAAGGCTGCAGAGAAGGAGAAGGCTGTGCCCTCCATGTTCTTTCTCTGTCCCAAAGGTGAAAAATCAGAAGTCTGTTTAGACCCCTTATATATTATCAAAGCCACCCCCCCCCCCCCCCAATGGGGCTCCTAAAAAATATTTCGAAATAAAATAAAACTGTTAAAAATAAGATAAAATGGTAACAAATAAAATAAGATAAATATAAAAAAAACTACTGACACCAGTGGCAGTACTACCAGGGTCACAAACCTCGCACTTGTGACCTGGCCCTGGCGTTCCACCACAGGGCTCGGAAGGAAGGGCCCTGGCCAGGTCCTTTATGGTTTCTTGCACCGGGGCCAGTGTATGGCGGGAGAATGCATGCAACGTCAGCCTGGCCTCTATGCGCTCCTTATGCTGTTTCTTTGCCCTGAATAAATGTAAGTAAATGATGTTTAATTTGTTTTTCTAGACCTCCATTTTGACCCCTGATATCTCACCAAAGCCCCCCAACAGGGCTCCTAAAAAACTGTAAAAAATGAAATAAAATAAAACTGTAAAAAATAAGATATAATGGTAAATAATAAAATAAAACTAAAATAAAAAACTACTGACACCAGTGGCAGAACTACCAGGGACACAAACGTCGCATTCCGCCACAGGACTCGGAGGGAAGGGCCCTGGCCGGTAGTCAGGAGGGCCCCTCGTGGTTTCTTGCACCAGGGCCTGGAGCCCATTGGGGGTTCCTAAAAAAATTGTACTAAGTAATTAAAAAGTAATATTGTAAAAATAAATAAATAAATAAAAAAATTAAAGAAAAATAAAAAACTAATGACAAAAGTGGCAGAACTACCAGGTACACAAACGTTGCACTTGTGCCCAGGCCATGGCCTTCCGCTCCTAAAAAAAATTGTAAGTAAATAAGTAATTAAAAAATAATATTGTAAAAAGAAAAAGTTGGGCCCCTCGTGGTTTCTTAGACCGGGGCCTGGAGCCCATTGGGGGTTCCTAAAAAAATTGTAATAAGTAATTTAAAAAAAATATTGTAAAAAAAACAAACAAATGATAAAAAAATGAAATAAAAATAAATAACTACTGACACCAGTGACAGAACTACCAGGGACACAAACGTCGCACTTGTGACCAGGTCCTGGCGTTCCGCCACAGGACTCGGAGGGAAGGGCCCTGGCTGGGAGTCAGGAGGGCCCCTCGTGGTTTCTTGCACCGGGGCTTGGAGCCCATTGGAGGCTCCTAAAAAAAAATTGCAAGTAAATAAGTAATTAAAAAATAATATTGTCTGGGACTCAACCCAGCATCAGCATAAACGTTTACATTTGCTTTCCTGTTTATCATAGGAACTATTACCAGCTAAGTCATACAGAATACATGCTTAATATTACTTATGGATACACTGAACAAAACTTGTGATTTTCTATGTTCCTTTATTCTGTATCACTAAAATCTATAATAAAAATTGTTATTTGGAAAAAAAAAATAATATTGTAAAAAGAAAAAAACAAAAAGATAAAAAAATGTAACAAAAATAAAAAACTACTGACACCAGTGGCAGAACTACCAGGGACACAAACGTTGCACTTGTGCCAGGGCCCTGGCCTTCCGCCACAGGGCTCAGAGGGAAGGGCCCTGGCTGGGGGTCAGGAGGGCCCCTCATGGTTATTTGCAGAGTCTAGTCGAACCACTGGCTCCAGTGTATAGCGTTAGAATGCATGGAACATCAGTCTGGCCTCTATACGCTCCCTATGGCTAAAACAAACCGGTTTCTTTGCCCTGAATAAATGTAAGTAAATGATACATGTTTAATTCGTTTTTCTAGACCCCCCAGCATTTTTCCATTTTTCGATAAGTCATCAAATGATGATCTGTCTTGGTTTTGCATGTCGTCCCTGCCCTGTGGAAATCTGGCGTCTTCTGAGCTTTCATCCCCACCTCCCTGTCACCGTGTAATAATTGCTATCCACAGGTGACCTTTTCCCAACCAGCGATGTGGGTAAAGCTGTGCGTGTGCTTTTTCCATTTTGCTCGCAGACGCTTCTGCCTGCATGTTGTGAGTCACACAAATTATCCCAGCCACCAGAGACCCACTCAGACGTCCTACATATGCATGTCTCCTCGCAGTGACATCATTCCCATTTGCATCTTGTCAGAGATTAAAAGAAGAAATAACAAGACTGGAGATCAGCAGCTCTGACCCCACAAACGGCTCTCCTGATCCAAGGAAGATCTGCCTGCCGGGCTCCATCTGGACGGTGCTTATCGGTGACTGACAGGGCATAACAACGCTGGAACGTGCGCCATCGCCATCTCTTTAGGAATAGCCTATTATCTGTTCATGTATTTTTCAATAATAATGAGTTTGCTTATTATTATGTATATAGTGGCATCATATCCAACAGTGCACAACTGAAGAGTATTTAAAGCATAAATACATTTCTTGCTAATGTAAATCTGCCATGTCCTTATTAAACATATTCAATACATTTTACAAGGAGATTAAAGAGGAACTCATGAACATCTTAAAGTGCTTATAACCCTTGCATATACCCAGTGAAGGGACTGGCTGCAGGTGATCCTCCTGCAATCCTCCTAAATAAGTTGTACTTGTTTTTCTGAAACCCTTTCTTCTCTACAGCAATTAAAGTAGAATTATAGGAACAACTTTTTCTTAAAATTTTGGATAGAGTAATGCCCCGTACACACGAGCGGATTTTCCGTCGGAAAAACCATCCAAGATTTCCGCTCAAGCTTGGCTTGCATACACACGGTCACACAAAAGTTCGCTGAACTTTCGACCGCCAAGAACGCGATGACGTACAACACTACGACGAGCCGAGAAAATGCAGTTCCATGCTTCCGAGCATGCGTCGAATTGTTTCCGAGCATGCGCAGGAATTTTGCGCGTCGGAATTGGTACAGACGATCGGAATTTCCGATCGAAACTTTTTCCGACCGAAAAATTGAGAACCTGCTCTCAATCTTTTGCTGGCTGGAATTCCGCCAGCAAAAGTCCAATGGAGCATACGCACGGTCGCATTTTCCAACCAAAAGCTCTCATCGGACTTTTGCTGGTGGAATTTCCGATCGTGTGTACGCGGCATAAGGGAGGGTTACTACCCCTGTAAGGTTTATGTTTGCCATCTTTGTCCCACTGGGGAGATTTACCTTCACTTCCTGTCCAGAAGCCAAAACAGGAAGTGAGGAAATCCCTGCAAATAAAACAAATCTCTTGGGGACCCCCAGATCACCAGAACCAGTGTCCTCATTGGAAGATTTCCCCTCTATTACTTTTCTGGGGACAGCCCAAAATTTCGGATTTTCTATTAGTTTCGCTTTCAATAATAATGGTAAACAGGACAAATAGAGAGGGGGTGTCTCCCTAACAGGGACACAGGCAGCAATACAAAATGACAGGTGTTCTAATCCATCTTCACTCTATCCAAAACTAAAATAAACAATTTGCCTGTAGCTATACTTTAAAGAAGAACTGCAGTCTGCTCATATAATTTGTAATAAAAACATCTTTGCCATTCTGAAGCTTCTCTCCAACCACTTTGCATATTATTTTATATATACTGGGATTCTGTACTTGCCAAATATGCTGCAGAAATCTCCCTCCACTGAGTCTGGCTGCAGCCATTTTAACTGTGGGCAGCTGAAGCTGCTGCCTGTTCTCTTCCTGGATTTACACAGAGGCACACCTCCAGCTCTTCAGCTGTCATTGGCCCTCTTTTGACTCACCCCCCCCCCCCTTCCTGGCAAACTCTCACGAGAGTTAGAGAGAGCTGTGCATGATGTCATAAGCCTGGGCTAATGACCAGACAAGAAACATGAAGTGGGCTGTATAAGGTATTTACTGTCAGAAAAAGAAATGTTTTACTATCCAAAGTTAAAACAACAAGGGGCAGAGAATTGAATAGATGGAAAGATGAAAAAAATTACTGAAGTTCCGCTTGCAGAATTTACACAGCATTTCTCAGCTTTCAGATGCAGGGGGCAGGGATCTAACATCACAGGAGGAGAGTGTAACCTGAGACCTGAGTGGAGGGAATAGACACACCCCTCTTCACACACACACAATCTCATATGGAAACGTGCAGCTGAGGCTGTCAATCACAGGCTGTGTGCTGGAGCTCCCCTCTCCTGCTCCCCTTGATCTCTTGGACTGGTACAACTCCTGTCAGAAATGACTCATGCAGATAGCAGAGGAACAAGGCAGCAGACTGAAATTACACACCATAGGGGGATATGTTTTGCTTATTTTTCAGGTCAGAGGTTTACAATGTATCATAAGGAAATTACATAATTTTTTTAAATGTTTTTTCATGCTTTTTTTCATCTTAGTGCTGCTGATCTCTTCCAGCCTCTTTCAGGGGCCCACTGTGCAATTGTGACTGCACATTACTGGCTTGCACTGGCTTCCTTTGGGTAAATGCCAATGCAAGAAAGTATCCACGTCCAAGAACGTTTACAAGGGTACAGCCGCATCCAGCTATTCAATTGTATGGCAGATGTTTGTGCCATGTGCTGCTCCCCGGGAACATGATATTAGGCATATGAGATGTATAATAATTCACCCCCTGAAGAAGCTCTAACAGTTGAAACCTGTCAGGATTCACCAGTATAATACCGCTATGTAACTAAGGACTATAAGAATTGGGTCATAAGTGTATATGTTTTTATATGGAGAAAATATTTTAGACTATTGTTCAAAAAAAATATTTTTTTCAGGTACATTGTTTATATTATGTCGCACCAAAAAAGTCCCATCAATTGCTCCCCATTTTTGCATATAAAATGTATGTTAAAGCCTCATGTGAACATTTTATTACCTGGGTTTACATCTGTCTATGTTAATTACGGTTATAACAGTACGGCATTTTGTATTACTTACTAATATTTATTTGCACATTATGTCAAAATGTAAACATTGTTATGAACAAAGAATGTAATAAAAAGTAAACCTGTCACATCGCTTGGCAGCTCCAGCAGAGGATGTGATGAGTGAGATCATAAGCAGACGTTTGTCAAAACAATCCGTGAATCCACAGATAGAGGCAGCCGACGTTAAGGGAAATTTCCAACTTTTTCTGTAAAAGGTCAAGCTTGACAATAGCACTTTTTTGAGTTTCTGTATTGGTCAACCATCACAATAAGGGATCAATATTTGTAGAAGGATAAACGGTGTGGGTAGGGCTGAGCATTACTTCACAGGAAAAGACACTGCTGAAGCTACTCGGTTTGAGTTGACCAGGTTTGTAATAGGGTTACACTATTACATATCTGTGTTCTACAGCTGGTTGCTAGGAAGCTGGCAACCTGGAGTGCACAATGCCATTAGTTGCTAGAAAGCTGGCATCCTGGACTGCCCAGTGTCATTGGTTGCTAGAAAGCTGGCATCCTGGACTGCACAATGTCATTGATTGCTAGAGAGCTGGCATCCTGGACTGCACAATCTCATTGGTTGCTAGAAAGCTGGCATCCTGGACTGCACAGTGTCATTGGTTGCTAGAAAGCTGGCATCCTGGACTGCCCAGTGTCATTGGTTGCTAGAAAGCTGGCATCCTGGACTGCACAGTCCATTAATTGCTAGAGAGCTGGCATCCTGGACTGCACAGTGTCATTGGTTGCTAGAGAGCTGGCATCCTGGACTGCACAGTGTCATTGGTTGCTAGAGAGCTGGCATCCTGGACTGCACAGTGTCATTGGTTGCTAGAAAGCTGACATCTTGGACTGCACAGTGTCATTGGGTTGCTAGAAAGTTGGCATCCTAGACTGCCCAGTGTCATTGGTTGCTAGAAAGCTGGCATCTTGGACTGCACAGTGTCATTGGTTGCTAGAAAGCTGGCATCCTGGACTGCAAAGTGTCATTGGTTGCTA
The DNA here is from genome assembly GCA_037952925.1 of Lithobates clamitans. Lineage (NCBI taxonomy): Eukaryota > Metazoa > Chordata > Amphibia > Anura > Ranidae > Lithobates > Lithobates clamitans. Next base: position 34,676 of record JBBGZY010001354.1, read on the forward strand.
GAAAGCTGGCATCTTGGACTGCACAGTGTCATTGGTTGCTAGAAAGCTGGCATCCTGGACTGCAAAGTGTCATTGGTTGCTAGAAAGCTGGCATCTTGGACTGCACAGTGTCATTGGTTGCTAGAAAGCTGGCATCCTGGACTGCAAAGTGTCATTGGTTGCTAGAAAGCTGGCATCTTGGACTGCACAGTGTCATTGGTTGCTAGAAAGCTGGCATCCTGGACTGCACAGTGTCATTGGGTTGCTAGAAAGTTGGCATCTTGGACTGCACAGTGTCATTGGTTGCTAGAAAGCTGGCATCCTGGACTGCACAGTGTCATTGGTTGCTAGAAAGCTGGCATCTTGAACTGCACAGTGTCATTGGTTGCTAGAAAGCTGGCATCTTGGACTGCACAGTGTCATTGGTTGCTAGAAAGCTGGCATCTTGGACTGCACGGTGTCATTGGTTGCTAGAAAGCTGGCATCTTGGACTGCACGGTGTCATTGGTTGCTAGAAAGCTGGCATCTTGGACTGCACAATGTCATTGGTTGCTAGAGAGCTGGTATCCTGGACTGCACAATGTCATTGGTTGCTAGAAAGATGGCGGCCTGGACTGCAAAGTGTTATTGGTTGCTAGAAAGCTGGCATCCAGGACTGCAAAGTGTCATTGGCTGCTAGAGAGCTGGCATCCTGGACTGCACAGTGACATTGGTTGCTAGAAAGCTGGCATCCTGGACTGCACAGTGTCATTGGTTGCTAGAAAGCTGGCATCTTGGACTGCACAGTGTCATTGGTTGCTAGAAAGCTGGCATCTTGGACTGCACAGTGTCATTGGTTGCTAGAAAGCTGGCATCCTGGACTGCACAGTGTCATTGGTTGCTAGAAAGCTGGCATCCTGGACTGCACAGTGTCATTGATTGCTAGAAAGCTGGCATTCTGGACTGCACAGTGTCATTGGTTGCTAGAGAGCTGGCATCCTGGACTGCACAGTGTCATTGGTTGCTAGAGAGCTGGCATCCTGGACTGCACAGTGTCATTGGTTGCTAGAAAGCTGACATCTTGGACTGCACAGTGTCATTGGGTTGCTAGAAAGTTGGCATCCTGGACTGCCCAGTGTCATTGGTTGCTAGAAAGCTGGCATCTTGGACTGCACAGTGTCATTGGTTGCTAGAAAGCTGGCATCCTGGACTGCAAAGTGTCATTGGTTGCTAGAAAGCTGGCATCTTGGACTGCACAGTGTCATTGGTTGCTAGAAAGCTGGCATCCTGGACTGCACAGTGTCATTGGTTGCTAGAAAGCTGGCATCTTGAACTGCACAGTGTCATTGGTTGCTAGAAAGCTGGCATCTTGGACTGCACAGTGTCATTGGTTGCTAGAAAGCTGGCATCTTGGACTGCACGGTGTCATTGGTTGCTAGAAAGCTGGCATCTTGGACTGCACGGTGTCATTGGTTGCTAGAAAGCTGGCATCTTGGACTGCACAATATCATTGGTTGCTAGAGAGCTGGTATCCTGGACTGCACAATGTCATTGGTTGCTAGAAAGATGGTGGCCTGGACTGCAAAGTGTTATTGGTTGCTAGAAAGCTGGCATCCAGGACTGCAAAGTTTCATTGGCTGCTAGAGAGCTGGCATCCTGGACTGCACAGTGTCATTGGTTGCTAGAAAGCTGGCATCCTGGACTGCACAGTGTCATTGGTTGCTAGAAAGCTGGCATCTTGGACTGCACAGTGTCATTGGTTGCTAGAAAGCTGGCATCTTGGACTGCACAGTGTCATTGGTTGCTAGAGAGCTGGCATCCTGGACTGCCCAGTGTCATTGGTTGCTAGAAAGCTGGCATCCTGGACTGCAAAGTGTCATTGGTTGCTAGAAAGCTGGCATCTTGGACTGCACAGTGTCATTGGTTGCTAGAAAGCTGGCATCCTGGACTGCAAAGTGTCATTGGTTGCTAGAAAGCTGGCATCTTGGACTGCACAGTGTCATTGGTTGCTAGAAAGCTGGCATCCTGGACTGCAAAGTGTCATTGGTTGCTAGAAAGCTGGCATCTTGGACTGCACAGTGTCATTGGTTGCTAGAAAGCTGGCATCCTGGACTGCACAGTGTCATTGGGTTGCTAGAAAGTTGGCATCTTGGACTGCACAGTGTCATTGGTTGCTAGAAAGCTGGCATCCTGGACTGCACAGTGTCATTGGTTGCTAGAAAGCTGGCATCTTGGACTGCACAGTGTCATTGGTTGCTAGAAAGCTGGCATCTTGGACTGCACAGTGTCATTGGTTGCTAGAAAGCTGGCATCCTGGACTGCACAGTGTCATTGGTTGCTAGAAAGCTGGCATCCTGGACTGCACAGTGTCATTGATTGCTAGAAAGCTGGCATTCTGGACTGCACAGTGTCATTGGTTGCTAGAGAGCTGGCATCCTGGACTGCACAGTGTCATTGGTTGCTAGAGAGCTGGCATCCTGGACTGCACAGTGTCATTGGTTGCTAGAAAGCTGACATCTTGGACTGCACAGTGTCATTGGGTTGCTAGAAAGTTGGCATCCTGGACTGCCCAGTGTCATTGGTTGCTAGAAAGCTGGCATCTTGGACTGCACAGTGTCATTGGTTGCTAGAAAGCTGGCATCCTGGACTGCAAAGTGTCATTGGTTGCTAGAAAGCTGGCATCTTGGACTGCACAGTGTCATTGGTTGCTAGAAAGCTGGCATCCTGGACTGCACAGTGTCATTGGTTGCTAGAAAGCTGGCATCTTGAACTGCACAGTGTCATTGGTTGCTAGAAAGCTGGCATCTTGGACTGCACAGTGTCATTGGTTGCTAGAAAGCTGGCATCTTGGACTGCACGGTGTCATTGGTTGCTAGAGAGCTGGCATCCTGGACTGCCCAGTGTCATTGGTTGCTAGAAAGCTGGCATCTTGAACTGCACAGTGTCATTGGTTGCTAGAAAGCTGGCATCTTGGACTGCACAGTGTCATTGGTTGCTAGAAAGCTGGCATCTTGGACTGCACGGTGTCATTGGTTGCTAGAGAGCTGGCATCCTGGACTGCCCAGTGTCATTGGTTGCTAGAAAGCTGGCATCTTGGACTGCACAGTGTCATTGGTTGCTAGAAAGCTGGCATCCTGGACTGCACAATGCAATTAGTTGCTAGAAAGCTGGCATCCTGGACTGCACAGTGTCATTGGTTGCTAGAAAGCTGGCATCTTGGACTGCACAGTGTCATTGGTTGCTAGGTCACAGGCAGCAAGAAGAAAAATAATAGGTAGGAAACCGGCCTAAGGCTTCATTTACACTGCCCAATGTCATTACTGCACACGCCTTAACATGCGTTATGCTGTGTCTTAACATACATTATATTAAGTCACCCCATTCATTTGATTGGGCCAAATATTGCATCAAAATGTGCCAGAAAAGGTGCATGCAGCATTTTCAGCAGTGCAGCCCATGTGCACAATTCTCCGCTTTAACACAAGTGCACTGAGAAGGAGCCTCGCACCAACACATGTAATGTAATGCTGCGTACACACGACCGGACTTTTCCACCGGACTGGTCCAACAGAACAAATCCGGCGGACAATCCGACCGTGTGTGGACTTCATCGGACCTTCAGCTGACTTTTTCTGTTGAAAATCAGACGGACTTTAGATTTGGAACATGTTTCAAATCTTTCCGACGGACTTGAGTCTGGTCGAAAAATCCGTTCGTCTGTATACTAGTCCGACGGACAAAAAAGGACGCTAGGGCAGCTATTGGCTACTGGCTATCAACTTCCTCATTCTAGTCCCTTCGTACGTCATCACGTTCAAACCAACGGACTTTCGACTGGACTTTAGTCCGTTCGTGTGTGGGCAAGTCCGATCGTTCAAAAGTCTGTTGAAAGTCCGTCGGAAAGACTGTCGGACCTTTGATGCTGAAAAGTCCGCCCGTGTGTACATGGCATTACACAACAGTGTGAACAGGACCTTATATTTAGGGTACATTTTCCCAATGGAGGCATATACAACAATAAAAACCTGACCGAGGTTCCACACTCTATTCAAAGTTCTTTTTAGATTATATTTTTTTTTTTAAGAATCAGTGAAAGAGGGAAATATTAGAAAAATTAGAAAAACATTCAAGGTGTTTTCTGAATGGCACCAGTGCAGAGCAAGCGCCACCCTGTGTTCACTGTGCAGAGGGGAAGCCGTTCAAGCAGGAAACAGAACCATAGAGGTGTGATGGCAGAAAAAAGATCAAGTGGCCCATCGAGTCGGCTTCAATTTAACAAATATAAAATAATTAGGGTTGCCCCGATAACGTTTTTTTTTTATCGGTGAGTACGAGTACCGATACTTTTTGTCAAGTACTCGCTGATACCAATACTTCGCCGTGCGATTTGCGTCACAACAAAAAAAATTGGCGCGATTCGCATGCAAAGAATAGGATGTGTTTTGAACAGGAATGCGGGGCTATTCCTGTCAGAATTGCATGCGATTTTCCCCACTGCTCCGATGGTAGCAAATCAAGGCCACTGGAGGTGCTCACAGGACTGGAGGAGAAGTTCTGGGACCCCATAGGGCGGAAGTGATGTCAGCTTGGGGGTGGGCCGCCTCTACATCTCCTCCAGCCCTGTAAGCACCTCCAGCAGCCCTGATTTGCTATTATCAGCGGACCGGGACACATATGTAGCTTATTTTCCATGTGGCCAGATATGTCCTGTGAGTTCTAACATTTTTTAAACTGTCCACTAGATGGCACTTTAATCTCTTTCTACACACACACATACACACAGGAGCGGTGGGAGAAATCGCATGTGATTCACACAGGAATCGCACCGCATTCCAGTTCAAATTTCATGCGATTCTTTGCAGTGCGCCCATTCTTTTTGCACTGACGCAAATCGCACCGCAAAGTATCGTTTTTTGGGTATTGGGAGCATTTGGACAAGTACAGATACTTGCTGAAATACTTGGTATTGGCAGCAAAACAAAAAAAAAAATTAAAATTATATATATATATATATATATACACAGTGCCTTGAAAAAGTATTCATACCCCTTAACATTTTCCACATTTTGTCATGTTACAGCCAAAAACGTAAATGTATTTTGTTGGGATTTTATACACAACAAAGTGGCACATAATTGTGAAGTGTTAGGAAAATGATAAATGTTTTTCAAAACTTTTTACAAATAAATATCTGAAAAGTGTGGCGTGCATTTGTATTCAGCCCACCTTTACTCTGATACCCCTAACTAAAATCTAGTGGAACCAATTGCCTTCAGAGGTCACCTGATTAGTAAATAGAGTCCACCTGTATGTAATTTAATCTCAGTATAAATACAGCTGTTCTGTGAAGCCCTCAGAGGTTTGTTAGAGAACCTTAGTGAACAAACAGCATCATGAAGGCCAAGGAACACACCAGACAGGTCAGGGATAAAGTTGTGGAGAAGTTTAAAGCAGGGTTAGGTTATAAAAAAAATATCCCAAGCTTTGAACATCTCACGGAGCACTGTTCAATCCATCATCTGAAAATGGAAATAGTATGGCACAACTGCAAACCTACCAAGACATGGCCGTCCACCTAAACTGACAGGCTGGGCAAGGAGAGCATTAATCAGAGAAGCAGCCAAGAGGCCCATGGTAACTCTGGAGGAGCTGCAGAGATCCACAGCTCAGGTGGGAGAATCTGTCCACAGGACAACTATTAGTCGTGTACTCCACAAATCTGGTTTTTATAGAAGAGTGGCAAGAAGAAAGCCACGGTTGAAAGAAAGCCATAGGAAGTCCAGTTTGTGAGAAGCCATGTGGGGGACACAGCAAACATGTGGAAGAAGGTGATCTGGTCAGATGAGACCAAAATTTAACTTTTAGGCCTAAAAGCAAATTGTGTGGTGGAAAATTAACACTGCACATCACCCTGAACACACCATCCCCACTGTGAAACATGGTGGTGGCAGCATCATGTTGTGGGGATGCTTTGCTTCAGCAGGGACAGGGAAATTGGTCAGAGTTGATGGGAAGATGGATGGAGCCAAATACAGGGAAATCTTATGCCGCGTACACACGGTCGGACTTTTCAGCTACAAAAGTCCAACGGACGCTGACGGACTAAAGCTGGCTGGTAATCCGATCGTGTGTGGGCTTTTCCGGACTTTCAACGTACTTTTTTAGCCTCAAATCCGACGTACTTTAGATTTGAAACATGCTTCAAATCTTTACGTCGTAACTACGACGGACCCCGAAGTCCGCTCGTCTGTATGCTAGTCCTACGGACAAAAACCCACGCTAGGGCAGCTATTGGCTACTGGCTATCAACTTCCTTATTTTAGTCCGGTGTACATCATCAAGTACGAATCCGTCGGACTTTTGTGTGGTCGTGTGTAGGCAAGTCCGTTCGTTAGAAAGTCTGCCGCAAGTCCGCCGAAAGTCCGCCGAAAGTCTGTCGGACAGGCTGTCGGACTTTTGTAGATGAAAAGTCCGACTGTGTGTACGCGGCTTTAGAAGGAAACTTGTTAGAGTCTGCAAAAGACTTGAGACTGGGGCGGAGGTTCATCTTCCAGCAGAACAACGGCCCTAAACATACAGCCAGAGCTACAATGGAATGGTTTAGATCAAAGCATAATCATGTGTTAGAATGGCCCAGTCAAAGTCCAGACCTTTATCCAATTGAGAATCTGTGGCAAGACTTGAAAATTGCTGTTCACAGACGCTCTCCATCCAATCTGACAGAGCTTGAGCTATTTTGCAAAGAAGAATGGGCACAAATTTCACTATCTTTTTCTCTAAACCATTTATTATTTTCCTTCCACTTCACAATTATTTGTCACTTTGTTTTGGTCTATTACATAAAATTCCAATAAAATACATTTACATTTTTGGTTGTAACATGACAATATGTGAAAAATGTCGAGGGGTATGAATACTTTTTCAAGGCACTGTGTATATGTGTATATATATATATATATATATATATATATATATATATATATATAGCATGTCTGCAGTCTCTGATCATCTCCTGTAGCATGTCCGCAGTCTCTGATCATCTCCTGTAGCATGTCCGCAGTCTCTGATCATCTCCTGTAGCATGTCCGCAGTCTCTGATCATCTCCTGTAGCATGTCCGCAGTCTCTGATCATCTCATGTAGTATGTCTGCAGTCTCTGACCATCTCCTTTAGTATTTTGGAAGAAAGCCTGGAGCTCCTCTGCTGTCTCTTTTTTTCTTAAGAACAGATAGAATAAAAAAATGGAGTTCTCCTGACTACTTGAATTTTTTTTTATGAAAACCATGAGCACTTGCAGACTTGCGCTGTAATCGTGATGCATCGCGGAACAGAATCGTTGACTTGATAATCGTAAGCGAATCGAATTGTGAGGCCAGTGAAGATGCGCACCCCTAATATATATATATATAACGATTAGATGGGATTGCTGTGCTTAAAATTTATTTATTAGAAAAATTCAAATTCAAATTCCATTCAGTGTCAAATGCATGACGGTTTTGGGCTGTACAGGTAGCGCCCTTCTTCAGAGCAGGACACATACATATGGTATGTGTCTTGCTCTGAAGAATTTTTCTAAATAAATTTTAAGAGCAGCAATCCAGTCTGATCGTTTTTTCTTCATATGACCTGTGGAAGGGTCTGATTGCTTGCACTGCTACATCTGGATCATGTGCACTCCATCCTCAACATTTCATATATATATTTATATATAGATAGATAGATAGATAGATAGATAGATAGATAGATAGATAGATAGATAGATAGATAGATAGATAGATAGATAGATAGATTTTTTTTTTGGGGGGGGGGGGGTAACTGAATTGTGCCAAGCTGGACCAATGTAAGTTGGAAAAAAAGGGAATTCTTGGAGTTCCTTTTAAGTGTCTGCTTTGGGTGAACAAGCTTTTAATTCATACAACACATCAAGAGCAATAACACAAAAGAACATCTCAAGAAACAAAAAATATAGAAGCAGCAATAACTAGAATTTAAAGTTCAACAGAAAAAAAAAACATTCAAATGTCATATTTGGACTTTGGGTGGGAGGACTGGCCATGTACCAAACCATATGAGTATATTTCCACCAATAATATTAGACATTTACATGCACTCATTTTGTGAGAATGGATGTGCCATGCAGATGGTATACAGGTATACTGTAGCTGAGGCAACCTGTGCAATTTCATTTCTCTGCCACTGCAGACTGCATGCAGGCCCAAAAAGTAACCCTGAGCTGGGCGAGGCATTTTCTATCATGCTGGCATAAACGCATGTGCCAATTTCCTGGATTCTGGCCCTCCATAGGGCAAGTGGAAACAACTCCTTTAGAGTATATTGACCACATGCTTAATCGGTTCCCGACCAGCCTCCACAGTTATACTGTGGCAGGTTGGCTCCCCTGGGAGAACCGATGTAGCTGTACGTCGGTTCGCCTTTTGACCATTAGGGGGCGCGCACACATGCCTGCGGCACGATGCCGGAGCCCATGCACGTGCCCCACACAGAGACAGAACGGAGATCTGTCAATGTAAACAGAAAGATCTCCGTTCTGTCAGGGGTGAGGAGAGCGATCTGTTGTTCATACTAAGTATGAACAACAGATCGCTCTCCTCACCCAGACAGTCCCATCCCCCCACAGTTAAAATCACTCCCTAGGTAACACACTTAACCCCTTGATCGCCCCCTAGTGTTAACCCCTTCCCTGCCAGTGACATTTACACAGTAATCAATGCATATTTATAGCACTGATCGCTGTATAAATGCCAATGGTTCCAAAAATGTGTCAATATATTTTTTTAATACTGTGATACAATTAATAAATATTACATTTTATGTAAATCAATTGTTATTAGTTCCTAATACAATTTCGCTGCTAAAAAAAACCCTTGAAGGATCTTCCATTCAATTTAACGAATCGGAGTGTGCAGCACTAACAACTCATACATATGTGTTATCTATTCTAATGGGGCGTACACACGGTCGGACTTTTTGGCTACAAAAGTCAGACGGACGCCAATGGACCAAATCCGGCAGACAATCCGATCGTGTGTGGGCTTCCCCGGACTTTCAGCGGACTTTTCCAGTCGCAAATCTGACGGAATTTAGATTTGGAACATGCTTCAAATTTTTACGTTGTAACTCCGCCGGACCCAGAAATCCGCTCGTCTGTATGCTAGTCCGACGGACAAAAGCCCAGGGCAGCTATTGGCTACTGGCTATGAACTTCCTTATTTTAGTCCGGTGTACGTCATCACGTACAAATCTGTCTGACTTTTGTGTGATCGTATGTAGGCAAGTCCGTTCGTTAGAAAGTCCGCCGCAAGTCCGCCAAAAGTCCGTCGAAAGTTTGTCGGACGGGCTGTCGGACTTTTGTAGCCGAAAAGTCCGACCGTGTGTACGCCCCATAAGTGTCCGATTATTTATTATAGCAAAAAGTACAAAATATTGTGTTTTGTTCAAAATTGTCGGTCTTTTTTTGTTTATAGCGCAAAAAATAAAAACCGCAGAGATGATCAAATACCACCAAAAGAAAGCTCTATTTGTGGGAAAAAAAGAACTTCAATTTTGTTTGGGTACAACATCGCACGACCGCGCAATTGTCAGTTAAAGCGACGCAGTGCCGTATCGCGAAAAATGGCCTGGTCATTGAGCAGCCAAATCTTCCGCTGAAGTGCTTAATGAATGTGATAATCTGTTAAGTGTCATTGCCTGGTCAGGATAAAATGATCGTTGGTGGGTCTTATGTTTTTTTGGAGCATTTGCGTTCAGGGTTTCTGCTCCTAAAATAATGCAAAACACCTTAATTTGCATAATTCCCTTGGGCATTCTTTAAAAAACCATGTCCCACGTTGCCTCCTCCTACCTTTGCTAATCTTCTGTGCCACTAACAGGTATGGCAAGCTCATATTTGCACAAAATATATGGAGAAAATCATATTACCTCTCACCAAAAAACAGGTACACTGTCTCCTTAAGAGCCATCTGCCTTCATCCACTCACTTCAGAAGCAGCCACAGGTGAGCCCAGGCAGCACTTCTAAAGGCAGACAGCAGAGGCAGTCAGAGTCTGAGACAAAAAACAGTCAGACAGTCAAACCCACAGAAGTACACAGCATAGCAGGGGAGCCAGGAAAGCACATCCAGAGGCAGACAGGAGCCTCAATCAGAATCTGAGGTAAGTCTTTAACCTGGCAGGACTACAGAGAGGGAGGGAGAGAAACCCTCCCAACTGCAGACCTCCAAGATCATTTACACTATTGCAACTCCCTGCCCCCTGTGACATCATTCACAGCCGCTCTCAGACTGACAAAAAAGCCAGGAGAGCAGTGCAGCGAGTTGCAAATGAAAAGACAGGAAAAACCCCAAGCGAAAGGCAATGAGGACGTTGCAGAGCTCTTATAATACCACACCTGTACAATATCAATGCTGTTTAAGCATCATTTTGCCCACGGCCCTGGCACAAAGGGCACCCAGTTTTTAGAAGGATTTACCTCCAGCATTCAGGGTCTTCCAACTCCATGACAGGCTGAACATGGAAGGGTAGGTGGGGGGTGCAGCAAACAAATTACTTACCAACTGGTGGCCTGAAGCTGACCAAAAAAATAACATTTTAGTTGGGGGAGGGACTGTCTTTTATTCAGCTTGGAAGGTGGTCATGTGGGGCTCCAAAGGAGGTGTTAACCCGTTATGTGCTGACGTGAGGGTGGGCCAGGAAATATTAATTTTAACACTGACCCATTTAATCATTTACTCTACCAGAATTTTTCAGATAAGATATTATATACAATAATGTATCTGACTGACTGGCCATGCCTTATTAAAGAAATAGTATTTTAAACATTAATATAGGTATATAATTGTGTATTTGATATTTTCTATTTTAGTAGTGTTTCCCAATGGTAACTGACAAGACTTCATATTTCCAGTTAGAAAAATAACAGATAACCCAAAAGTCTCCTTTATAAATAGGCAGTACGTGTATGCCAATATTGTGGTGATGGCAAGAGATCAGAACTTTCTAAGCAAAGAAATAAATAAATGAGTACAAGAGAAGGTTGGATCGAAGGTGAATGTAGGGAAGAAGAGTACATGATCAAGACAAGGGAAGAGATCAAATGGAAAAACATGAAGGAAATATGTGGTGGAGAATAGATATGAAAGAGTTCCATTATTCAGCTAGCGGTGGGTCTATGATAAATGACAAGAATGTATTCCAGGAAATAAAAGTAAGATCAGATGCGGTGAAGTAGAATTCACAAAATACAGTTATGGGATGGAAGATTTTATCACAGAAATCTGAAATTCCGAATTCGATTTTTCAATTCCTTTGCAATTTGTCCAGTGGGGGGAAAGGGTTTTACAATTAGTTCCAGGCAAAATTAAATAAATAAATAAATAAATATATATTATATTAACATTGTTCATTGGATTTAGCAGTAGCCTGGTTCTATGTTTCTTTGTTCTTGATCACCATCAAGGACTATGGTTCCTAAGCATTGATAACCTCTTAAGGAGTGAGGGGATTTCTGAGAACTGTTCGTTAGCTGAGGACCTACTTCTAACAGCTTTGGAGATCTGCATTCTATGAAATCAAAGTGAAAAAGAAAAGGTTGTTCTGGGTTGGGCTTGTTTAATGTTAAGCTCCAAGCAAATAAATAAATAAATATATATATATATATATATATATATATATACACACACACACACATACACTATAGTACCAAAAGTATTGTGACACCTGCCTTTACACGCACATAAACTTTAATGGCATCCAAGTCTTAGTCCCTAGGGTTCAATATTGAGTTGGCCCACCCTTTGCAGCTATAACAGCTTCAACTTTTTTGGGAAGGCTGTCCACAAGGTTTAGGAGTGTTTCTATGGGAATGTTTGACCATTCTTCCAGAATCACATTTGTGAGGTCAGGCATTGATTTTGGATGAGAAGGCCTGGCTCGCAGTCTCCAATCTAATTCATCCCAAAGGTGTTCCATCGGGTTGAGGTCTTTAGGGGCCTTGCTTTGTGCTCTGGTCCAAACCATTTGGTGGAGAGGGGGTTATGGTGTGGGGTTGTTTTTCAGTGGTTGGGATTGGCCCCTTAGTTCCAGTGAAGGTAACTCTCAAGGCGTCTCAAGACATTTTGGACGATTTCATGCTCTCCACTTTGTGGGAACAGTTTGGGGATGGCTTCTTTCTGTTACAACATGACTGCGCACCTGTGCACAAGGAAAGGTCCATAAAGACATAGATGACCGAGTTTGGGGTGGAGGAACTTGACTAGCCTGCACAGAGTCCTGACCTCAACCCAATAGAACACTTTTGTGATGAATTAGAGCTGAGACTGCAAGCCAGGCCTTCTCTCCAACATCAGTGCCTAACCTCACAAATGCGCTTCTGGAAGAATGGTCAAACATTCCCATAGACACACTCCTAAACTTTGTGGACAGCCTTCTCAGAAGAGTTGAAGATGTAATAGCTGCAAAGGGTGGGCCAACTCAATAATGAACCCTACGGACTAAGGCTGGGATGCCAGTAAAGTTCATGTGCGTGTAAAGGCAGGTGTCCCAAAACTTTTGGTAATATCATGTATGTGTGAACTCAGGTTGAAATAAGTATGAAAATCTTGGGTTCACACAAGAGCAAAGCGTGGAAACTGCATGTGATTCTGACAGGAATTTCGCCCCGTTCCTGTTCAAATCGCAAGCGATTCTTTGCCATGTGATTTGAGCCCATTCATTTCGTATGGGCTCAAATCTCACCGTAAGGTATCGTTTTTGGGTATCGGAGCATTTTCACGAGTACTCATGAGAATACTCGGTATCGGTGCAACCCTAATACACACAAGTTTTTTTACAACATTAGCAACATCTTATAACATTATTTATATTCTGATCCTAGTCACATATATATCACATATATACATATATCCAAAAATATCTATTTGTTAGGCACTACTGATAAGACACTATATAGAGGTAACCTGTGTGAACAACCTACAAAAATCATGCTACTGTTTCCTTATATGTCAACATCAAAAAATGTTTAGTCACAGTGAGTCTGCTACCTGAGTGCATTTGGCCGCCATTTTTCTGTAGCATTTTGAAACGTGACAAGTTGTTTTGTATGATCTGCACCGGCTCATTACATGTCATGTTGGCTGATATCAGTGGTAGGAGCATTTGAGCGGTACTTTTTTATGCTTTGTTCTACATCAAAAAATGTTAGTAATAAAGTTTATGCAGAAATTATTTTTTCACAAGAAGTCATGTTTTTTTTCTGCATTTTTAGTAAATCTCTAACTGTCTAGGATCCATTCACTTTTACATCACAAAATCATATTCACATTGGATGATATAATTCTATTAAACTTTGATGATTTACATAATTAATAGCCTCCGATTTATTCTGTTTTGGAAGAGTCTCTCTCCGCCCCAACCTGTTGCGTCATCAGGACAATGGGAAAACAGAAAAACAGATTTCTAACCTGTCCCTATCCTGTTGAAAAAGTGCCATAAAGGGTTCTAACCCCTGCACACTCAAGCACAATAAATAAACACATAAAAAGTTTTGGCAGGCATTAAACTTTAAATTAAATTCTATGATAATTAAATATAAAAAAAAATCTCCAAAGTGCTCTGTTAAGGCAAACTAATTTTAAGTGTAAATAATTTGCTTAAACATTTTAACTTAATCAAATGCTGTTCCTTTTCTCCATCTTATTATGCCTATCACAGGCTCATTTATTAATTTAATAGTATATCCATCTCTTGGCTTAATTGTGTCTAATCTGCCACATTTAACGTTCAGTAAAACATAATATCCCAGGGTTACTGTCAGCCACGTGAGTGAAATTCTGCCAGTAACTATAAAAATATGGCCCGTAACATTAATTACCAAATGGGCTGTGTACACACTTCGTGGCCTGTAAGAGCCGCAGTAATTCTTTTAATTAGCACCCAAAGCCAACGTTTCAAAAGTTCATCACTAAAATAAAAATAAAACTTGTTTTGGAGTAGTGATTTTAGCAAGCAGTTAAGACTCTGACAGAGGAAAACCAATTAGCGCGGAACAGCCGGTAACAGACAAGTTAAAGGGTAATGTGTCATTGGAAAAAGTTGAGCTGTCAAACAGTTCTCAAGTCAGAATCATTTAAATAATTGGCGATAAAGCACACATGCATCTGGTATCTGGCAATAAACATTTTATATCGCACACTGAATTTATGTTAAGTCTTAATGATCCAGCCAATCTCGTCTGTTCCTTTCTCATTAACTCCAGATACGTTTGTTCCATTGTAACTCCTCAAGAAAAGTCATCAAAGTGCCTTCAAACTAGATATTCAGTTTTCCACAAGAACAAACCAGCCTCTTGGTGCTTGCGTTCCAGGTCAAAAGTCCTGGGTCATCATCCCACCTAAGATCCAGAACTTCTTAAAGAGTAACACCAAAGTACCTACAAGTTTATTTTATTTAAATTTTTTTGAGGAGCAATCAATCTCCACATAAAAGCTCAAACTTGAATGCTGTCCTCATAATTTTTCAACAAAAGTCATCAGAATGTGTTTAACTAGAAATTGGTTCTCAAAGAAACAATCCAGACTTCTGTATGAAAATCCATTCTTCAATACAGGATCATTATCTTTCTATGCACCATACCTGCTCTTCAATTTCACAAGAATAGTCATTAAATTATCATGTGCAGGCTTTCACAGGAACAAGGGAGTTTTTCTTGATTAATATAAAGGCCAATGTTTCCCTTCCAATACTGCTAATGTTCAAGCCAAGACTCCTCAAAAATTGTTAACTAAGTTTCTTCAGACTAGGTATTATGTTTTTAACTACTGTCCTCCAAAAACATCAAAACTGCTCATAAACAATGCAAAAACATTGTCAAAACATTGTCATTCTTCTTATGGTGTTTCGAACTTCCATATAAAGGTCCAACTTTCAATAACAGGATTTTGTCTTTCCAAAGCAACAGTCCAAAACATGATTACTCAATAACCATCATCACTGTGTTTTCAGATGAGGTATCCCGATCTCCAAAGAAAAACTCCAGCCTTCCATATCAAAAGTCCAACTTTCCACACCAAGACTCCAACTCTCCAAGCTACGAGTCCCGCTCTCCAAAACAGTAACCCAGCTCTCCACAATAGCAGTCCGCCACTACTAATGAGAAGTCCAGCTCGCCACACCAATAAGGCCACTCTCCATATCAACAATCCAGCTGTCCATAAAAGAACTCCAGCACTCCATGCCAGCATCCCAGCTGTCCACATGAGGAGGCCAGCGGTCCATAGCAACAGTCCGGCCCGCCAGACCAACATAACCGCACTCCAAACCAGCAAGATGACACTCCACACCAGCAAACCAGCACTCCATATAAGTTCCTCCATCTCATGGACGTCGCTAGCATCTTGAGGAACAGGCAACGTCCCACTCTAAAACAACATAAAAAGGAAACAAAACTCATTATACGAGTTTATAAAACTCATACAAGTCTTAGATACAGTATATGCAGAACCTATAAAAGGAACCTCTTGCCAAAAATTCAAATGCACAGATAAAAGACATATACAGGAGCTTTTTCATCTTTTGAATGAAAAGTTAAATAGTACACACAACAGAGAGTACATCTCTGCTGTATTTCAGGTATATGGCGGTATAGCAATGTAAAGAGTGCTAAAGCTGTAGAAAACCAAAAAATGTGACCTGCCTCCGATCTTCTCTTTGGACTACTAGTGAACTTTTGTATCCTGTTAAATCACCCTACTATGTGCTTTACCCCTCTTGTAAGCCCACCTAAGAACCTCCTCTTCTTATGAATCAACTTACATAGCAAGCCAGAACACTACGTACCTTTCAAGACCTCAGAGTATGAGAACCGCGGTTGGTGTTGGACAGTTGGAAATACAGGCAGCTCAAACATTTTGTGGAGTCACTCCCGCAGCCAATTAGAGTAATAGAAGATCTTTACCCCCTGGAGAGAGCTCTTATAAAGAAAAATAGGAGGGGAGGAATGTCAAGAATATATAGAAGCTTGATGGAAATGGGAGAATTAGGCCGACCAAGATTTCTCGGGAAATGGGAGGAGGAATTAGGTTATAAGATCAGTGATAATGAGGCGAGGAGAATTTTGAGAAGGGCAAATGGCATGTCAGTAAACTATAGGATTGCGGAGATGAACTATAGAGTTATGACTAGAATGTACATCACCCCAGACTTAGCACATAAAATGCAGGATGAGACTTTGCAGTTTTGCTGGAGGGGGTGTAGGGAAGTTGGGACAGCAGGACATATTTGGTGGTCGTGCCCAGAAATGAAAAAATTTTGGGAAGAGGTGCGAGAGACCACATACTTAATAACCAATAAGAAAATTCCGGATGACCCATGGGTTTGCCTGCACCATGGGAGCAATATACCATCCAAAAACTATCGCATAAGCCTAATACCACACCTCCTCAATGCGGCCAAGAGTCTCATCCCTAGACATTGGCGGGATAGAAGGAGACCTTCAATGCGGGAGTGGCTCGACAGAATAGATGAAATCTATCATATGGAATATCTGAGATATAGCGAAGGAATGGAGATGGAGGAGTATGAGGATACTTGGAGAGATTGGGCCAAATTCAAGGCCTCCAACCAGGCAGCTGAGGTATGGGAGGATAAAGTAGAAAATTCACCTTAAAAGAAGCACCCTAAATAAGTTAAAGGTCTCCTAGTGCGACAGGTTATAGAATTACTTGAAATAGTAGGAAAGGATCACCAACATCTTGAGGCTGCGTTGGAGCTCTCTCCCTCAAACGGGGGGGGGGGGGTTTGCAGGAGGGGTGGGAGCAGGAGGGAGGGTCTTTAGCTATAGGATATGGATTTAAATCAAGGAGTTACAAAGCAAGTATTGTATTGAGAATATTGGGAGCATAAGACCCATCGGCCAATAGAAAACAGCCACGAGGATGTGAAAGTATGATGGGATAAGTTTGACTGAAAAGTTGAAATAATATATCCTCATGAAAAATACTTAGCTGACGTGGCAAAAAAAAAAAAAAAGAAAAAAAAAAACTTACACAGCAAGCCAGATTTCAAAAATCAGCAACTCATTATGTAGTTTTGGCCTAAAGTAGATATACCTAGATTGGTCAAGCCTAAGAAAACTGGGTAAGACCCATGAAGCTAGAACAGCACACCTTTGGAATGGGTAAATCATATGTGCCCGGATGCTCAAGCCCATATTTTATTATATTTGGATGGACAACCCCTATGAATATAGATAAGCTTTTTGTATGACTGGGTAGAATTTATGTCCTAAATCCAGGAGCCAAGTGTTGGAGGAAGCACCCTTATCCAACCACGTGCTATCAATTTTCTTGTAATTAAAAGGTTTTGTGTAAAAATATCTTTGCAAATGTATCCAAATCGGGGTTGGGGTAAAGCCAGGCATTGCTTGGGGTGTAGGATTGATGGGCATCCCATGGTATCGTGAAGGAACCAGGTTTTTTTTTAAATGAAATCTGAAAAATAAAAAAAGGACTGAACATTTTTTAAAATAAATTACCATGTTGCAACCTATATGAGATTTTATTGATTTTATTGAGATCTACTTTATGGATAAAAAATTATATTATTTCATTTAAAGCGGGGGTCCACCTATCTATTTTTTTAGTTCATTCACAAACTTTTCTTCTCAGCATTACATACTCACATATTGTGTGTAATATGTCCGCCTGTGTCAGATTTCATCGGAAAGAATAACTTATATTATTCACTGCAGGCGGTTTCCATCTTTATTGTGGGCATTTGAAGCCCACAAGCATTAATTTCCTGGATGTGGTGAATGCTGTGCTCCCAGCATTCACCGCTCGTTCCCGCACATGCTCAGTGCCATCCTGGGAAGCCTGAGACTAGCTCCCAGGAGTCTGTGCGGAGTCTGGGAGAGGCTAGAAACACGCCTACTCCCACGGGAGGAGAACCAGGAAGTGCAAAGAAGAATAGAAAAATAAAAGGTAATTACAGCGATTTAAATTTTTTTAAACGGCATGTCAGCTTTTAGGCAAGGAAGAGAATACATACAGATATTGTTCAAAATTTGGGTGGAACCCCGCTTTAAATGAAATCATAGGTAAAAGGTTATCTGCCTACCATTTTCCTTAAAAAATAATGTGCAGGAGATGGAGAAGGTGCAATAAACGAAATCGTAAAACGATAGATAACAGATGTAATTTCTCATGTCCAGGGCTACATTTTATAGAGCGCTTTATATGTAATAAAATTCCAGTGATAGATATTATTATTGGCCTCTTCTCTGTGGAAAACAATGCCTGTCATGTTACTTGTCATCAAATACTTTTACTAATGACATTCCCCTCCTTGATGATGCTTTGCATTATTAACAATGAACATTCTGAAGCAGCATATATTGAACTGTTCTTCATACAAAAAGTGATGTGTATTATACAAACGTCAAATAAAGAAAAAAAAATGAAGACCAGCTTTTACATTTGCAACATTTTAGAAAGCCAGATACAAGAAGCACTGTTTATACTAATCTTCGGAAAAAGAAAACCAAGTATAGATCTATTTATCTTTTAATGGGGCAGCAAAGTGGCTTAGAGGTTAGCACATGCGCCTTACAGCAGTGGGGTCCTCGGTTTGAATTTTGACCAGGACATTATCTGCATGGAGTTTGCATGTTCTCCCTGAACCTGTGTGTTTCACATGGGTAGTCTGGTTTCCTCCCAAGAAATAATGGTAGAATAATTGACTTCTGTCTTAGGTGGTCCTAGTATGTGTATTTATGAATGCAGGTAGGATAGGGACCTTAGATTGTAAGTGCCTTGAGGGCAGGGACTGATGTGAATGAATAGTATGTAAAAGGGGCATAACTATAAGGGTTGCAGGTGTTGCAATTGTAACCCGGCCCCATGCCCCAGGGCAGAGTTGCCAATCTGTCATTATTTTTACTGGTAGCCGGTAAAAAAGGGACACTTTTCTCCTGCAAGTAAATGCCAATGACAGGAAAGTGACAGTTCCGATTTGGAGCTGGCCCGGACCATCCGAGTGCCTGCTACAGTGTGTTCAGGTGGCACCGGCGGGGATGGGTCTGGCAGAGGCGGTGCCTGAGCATTCTGTTTGATGTCATGGTGCAAGGGAGCCAAGCGGAGCGACCGGAGCCTCGTGTGTGACTCTGTGGGATAGAAGCAAGGCAAGGAGCGGGACTGTCAGTGCTGCTTGGACTGGAGTAGACTGAAGGGAGCACCTGGCCTGGAGAGAGACTGTCTCTACGACTCAGGAGGGATGTGTCGTGTCGGTGAGGTGTCACCATCATCTGTGCTGCTGCACACTGCTGTCAGTGTCCCTGTGAAAGTTAAATTTCATGTGTGTGCTTGCCCATTCTAATTTATTGCCCTTCTGAGTCCTGTCCCTGAGCTACTTACTTACTCTATCGAAAATAAAATAGGAAATATGTTTTTTGCCTTAATATTTACATTAAATGGCATTGCTAATTGCATATTGTACTTGTTTGTAGCCTAAATACTGAAATTTGCACTTAAAACTGTAATTTTGTAACATTTGGAAATGCCAGTTAAAACTTGTGGTGCCAGTAAATTTTGGGTGTCGTGTCAGTAAATTTCAATATGGTAAGTTGACAACACTGCTCCAGGGGGCCTGTACGGCTTCCCTGTAAACTGGATAGGAGGGCCGGCTGCATATAGACAAACCGGTCCCCTCCTTTTTCTTCCTGCAGTTGCTGAAAACCTGATTTTCCTACAGGCATTCAGCGGCTGCAGGAGGAAAATTGGGGGCATTGGTTCCTCTATATGCTGCCCCCGCTGCCCCTTCTGTTCAGGTTACTTATCTCCTGCTGCTCCTGAGCCCCTGTTCCCTCCCCAGCACTGACGGCTTCCCCCCTTCCCTGTCCCACCAGCTGCTGCAGGGGATGTGTCAGGATGGAGAATGGGGAAGTGACCCGTAATATATCATTTACCAGTCTGTTCCTTTTCTGAATTGACAAAGTCAGTGATCAGTACCAATCAGACTCTCTTCATTCATAACTGAAGCATACTATGCTTAAGTTTGTAAATGAACGGGAAGTTCTGTACAGGCAGCAGAGATGGAGATTGAGGGCTGTGTCCCCAAACTCTTTTCTCTGTCTCAAAGGTCTGTTTAGATCCCTGATATTTCACTAAAGACCCCCAACGGGGTTCTTAAAAAAACAGAATAAAACTGTAAGAAAAAAAATGGTAAAAAATAAAACAAAATAAAAATAAAAAACTACTGCCACCAGAGGCAGAACTACCAGGGTCACAAAGGTGGCACTTGCGACAGTGCCCTGACCTCTTCCTCCTGATCTACTGACAGGCTGCTTCTATTCCTGGGAGATCGATGACCATTAATCCAGACGATTTGGAGAGCGTATTTGATAGCCTATTTTATGGTGGGGGTTACATAGTTACATAGTTAATCAGGTTGAAAAAAGTCCATCTATCAACCATAAAAATAAATAAATAAAAAATAACATCATACAATCCCATATACACAATTCTATACCCACGGTTGATCCAGAGGAAGGCGAAAAACCCCAGCAAAGCATGATCCAATCTGCTAAAGCAGGGGAAAAAATTCCCTCCCGATCCCAGAGAGGCAATTGGACCTTCCCTGGATCAACTTCACCCACAAATGTTAGTACCCAGTCACATTATGTACATTTAGGAATGAATCCAGGCCTTTCTTAAAACAATCTACTGAGCTGGCCAGAACCACCTCTGGAGGGAGTCTATTCCACATTTTCACAGCTCTTACTGTGAAGAAACCTTTTCGTATTTGGAGATGAAATCTCTTTTCCTCTAGGTGTAAAGAGTGCCCCCTTGTCCTCAGTGTTGACTGTAAAGTGACTATTCTTTGTAACATTTAAACGACAATAGTGTTCCTTTATTTTTATATTTTTAAAAGCTCTTTTCGCATTGTTTATAGCTTTTTTAACTTTGGCCGTGAGCCACATAGGTCTTATTTTTAGCCTTTTAAACTTATTGCCCATGGGAATATACTTTGCAGTGAGTTCAAAAACAGTCTTTTTGAAGAATTCCCATTTCTGTTCTGTGTCCATCGATGCCAATATTCCCTCCCAGTCTAAGACCTGGAGAGCAGCCCTCATCCTTGGAAAATTTGCTCTCTTAAAGTTAAATGCTTTTATCTTTCCTGTATGTGTTTTTTGCTTACAGCTAACATCAAATGAAATCATGTTATGGTCACTGCTGCCCAGATGTTCCTTTATATGAACATTAGTACTGAAGGGGTCCTTCAGTTCAGACAAAAAGATACCCCTGAGGTGTGCTAAAGGGTACTCAGGTGTTTTTTATTCCACATTGGAGTTTCTGGAAGAAATTGGAAACAGATTGGATATTGCACAAAGGTTGGTGGAAACTTTTATAGTGGACTATTTAAACTATTAATTTTGTGATAGCGTTTTTTGATCACATATTTCTTGATACACTGATAGATAATATTTGTTGTAAAAGAGTGCCTGTAATTATATATGAATTGATTTATTTTTTATAATTTATTTAGCACATGTCACTTTAGGAGTACCTTGGAAGCGCTTCACCATTAGAATCATTCAAAAATAAAAAACTACTGACACCAGTGGCGGAACTACCAGGGTCACAAAGGTGGTACTTGCAACCCGGCCCTGGCATTCTGCCACTGTCAAGGTGCCCCATCGGGGGTTGCTGGCCGCAGGGCTCTGAGCTGAGAGCTTCTCTCTCTTACAGCCAAAAGCCTGCACTGACAGTTCCCCCTCCCTCGCACGTATGGGAGAGGAGAGAGCTGATCTGCTCCTTCTCCTCCCGCCCCTCTCCTCCTGTGTGTGCACTGCGGGAAATGCGAAGCCCAGCAGCTGAATTCTGATCATTCAGCTGTTTAGATTGACACTTTCCGCGGTGCACACACAGGAGGAGAGGGGGGAGGAGAAGGAGCAGATTGGCTCTCTCCTCTCCCATCCGTGTGAGGGAGGGGGAACTGTCAGTGCAGGCTCTGGGCTGTATGAGAGAGATGTTCTCATCTCAGAATCCTGCTGAGGAGTCACTAATAGGCGGCACAGACGGGGGCTCTAAGATGGCAGAAAAGGGGGCCCGCTGTAGTACTTGTGAAAGGATCCCACTGCAGGACCGTAATAAAGAGCCAGCAATGAGAATAAAGGGCCCTGGGTTAAGTGGAAAGGGCTCTAGGCTCAGATGAAAGGGGCAGGGGCTCAGAGGAAAGGGCAACAGCCAGGGGTCGGGGGGGCATTCATGGTTTCTTGCATCGAGGCCCTGAAGGTTCTAGTTACGCCTTTGGTATGTAATATACCTGTAATAATAATAATATTATAAAAATATAATAGAAATGGTGCTCCCCAAGTGATTAAGGCACAGTGCAAATGAAGACGAACCACTGTGTTCTGTGTTACAGCAGTGGTCCAGCTCCCCAGTGGGCAGCTTTTTTTATAGTTAATAATTTTACTCATATGTAGCATGACTGTATAGCAAGTAAAAAAAACAAGACATCAATTGGCCTTTAACCCCTTTGTGACCTTTTTATTTATTTTTTTATTTTTTTTTTGCTCTCTTCTGTGGAGGTAATCAGGCATACACATCTTGAGAGCCTAAAGGTGGACAAATTTTATTTTTTTACAAAATCCAATAATGAAGCTATGGAATGTAAAAATATGAAAATCACATCAAAAATTACATTCAAGCGAACATTACAGTAACAAACTGAGTGCTGAAAATGTGTTATAGTTTCTCCATAAATGCCCTTTACAAGTATAATGGAACAAGGCAATAGACAGATAGGAAAGGCAATTTGCAAAGTTAACTTCATTGCAATTTCCACATTTTCAGAGAGACGATGTAACTGTCCTTTCCATATGAATTAATATATGGAGAAAATGGTGTTTTGCTTTGAAGAACTTCAGCCAAAATTCTCAGTACATACTGTATATGTATTGATTTCAAACTGCGCTATTGGTAGTAACCTGCCATCATTTTATATATATTAAATTCCCGTCTCCCCCTGACCATCAGCTGGCATTTTAAATCAAGCTTGTGATTGGATTTTTATGCACTTCTGACAACAGAAAAAGCAGGGAGCAAGAGTGAATGATGCCTTCCTTTATAAATTAGAGGTTTGGCAAGCTAATTTTTCAAACATTGGTAAGACGTGTGTCAGGCTAAGGCGCAGTGTGCACACAGAGCAAGGCAAACACTGTGGTCACATAAGGCAGCATATATGGCACCGCAACACTAATACAAAGAGGCACAAAGGCAATTTTACACATACAGTGGGGGAAACAATTATTTAATCCCCTGCAAATTTTGTAAGTTTGGCCACTTGAAGGGTCTATAATTTTTATTAGGGTTGTCCCGATACCACTTTTTTAGGACCGAGTACAAGTACCGATACTATTTTTCAAGTACTCGCCGATACCGATTACCGATACTTTTTTTTTAATGTCACGTGACAGTGTTTTTTTTTTCATTTTTTTTTTTTTTTTTTAACAGTGCTTGCTTTTTTTGGGGGGGGGGGGGGAGGGGGTGAACGTTGTATGTGTGTGTTATTTTTTTTTTTTTTACAATTTTTATTTTTTACAATAATATTTCTTTTATTCTTTATTGTTTTTTTTTGTTTTTTTTTTAATCAGCCCTTTTGGGGGGCTTTGGTGAGATATCAGGGGTCTTAACAGACCTCTGATATCTCCCCCTTGAGACAGAGAAAGAGACAGAGGATAGAGATTCCCCAGTCCCTTTCTCTGCAGCGTCAGCTGCACTGACAATGAATGGAGAGAAGACCGCAGCTTCTCTCCATTCATAAACTGACACATCGTAATCACAGAAGATTACAATGTTTCAGTTATGTGAATGGACAGAGTCAGCTGATTCTATCCATACACAAAGGAAGGAGGAGGGGGAGGACGGAGGAACTGAGGGGGAGAACGGAGGGGACAGATAAGAGCAGAACGGAGGGGACAGATAAGAGCAGAACGGAGGGGACAGATAAGAGCAGAACGGAGGGGACAGATAAGAGCAGAACGGAGGGGACAGATAAGAGCAGAACGGAGGGGACAGATAAGAGCAGAACGGAGGGGACAGATAAGAGCAGAACGGAGGGGACAGCTGAGAGGGACAGAGGAAAGGAGGGGGCATGGAGGAGGATGCAGTGACAGTCAGCTGTGACCGATCACCGCTGTCTGTCACTAAAGCTGGTGAAAGCCGCTGGGGGAGAATCTTGTAACTCCCCCACGCGCCGATCACAACTGACAGTCAAGGTATCGGGGGAAGCATCGGGAGCATTTGCCCAAGTACAAGTACTTGGGCAAATGCTCGGTATCGGTGCCGATACCGATACTAGTATCGGTATCGGGACAACCCTAATTTTTATCATAGGTGTATTTTAAATGATAGAGACAGAATATCAACCAAAAATCCAGAAAAAAACACAGGATACAAATGATATAAATTGAGTTGCAGTTCAGTGAGTAAAATAAGTATTTGATCCTCTACTAACCAACAATAATTCTGTCTCCCACAGACTGGCTACAGTATGTGCTCATGCAGTATGTGCTCATGCAGTCCTGTCAATTTAAGAAGGTGCTCCTAACGACAACTTGTTATGTGTATAAAAGACACCTGTCCATAGAATCTCTTTCTTCCATTCAAACCTCACCATTGTGGGCAAGACCAAAGAGCTGTCCAAGGATGTCAGGGACAAGATTGTAGACCAGCACAAGGCTGCAATGGGCTACAAGGCTATCACCGAGAAGCTTGGTGAGAAGGAGACAACTGTTGAGGCGATTATCCACAAATGGAATAAATATAAAATAACCATCAATCGCCCTCGGTCTGGAGCTCCATGCAAGATTTCGGGGTTAGATGATCATGCAAACCTGGTGACCAACTACAAGAAACGTCTTACCTCTGTGCTTTCCAACAAAGGTTTCTCCACCAAGTACTAAGTCATGTTTTGCTTGGGGATCAAATAATTATTTTACTCACTGAACTGCAACTCAACTTATTACAAGATTGTAGACCAGCACAAGGCTGGAATGGGCTACAAGGCCATCACCGAGAAGCTTGGTGAGAAGGAGACAACTGTTGAGGCGATTATCCACAAATGGAATAAATATAAAATAACCATCAATCGTCCTCGGTCTGGAGCTCCATGCATGATTTCGGGGTTAGATGATCATGCAAACCTGGTGACCAACTACAAGAAACGTCTTACCTCTGTGCTTGCCAACAAAGGTTTCTCCACCAAGTACTAAGTCATGTTTTGCTTGGGGATCAAATAATTATTTTACTCACTGAACTGCAACTCAACTTATTACATTTGTATTGTTTGTTTAAGACCCTTAAATTCTTGGTAAGTGGGCAAACTTACAAAATCTGCAGGGGATCAAATAATTATTTTCCCCACTGTACGCAATATGGCAAAAAAGTATGCAGAAGCCTGACTACCACACTTTCCTATAGCCAAATGTTTGTGAACACCCCTCCCAACTTTTGAGTTTAGGTGTTTCCTGGAAGGGCACTCTCAATGCTACATCATACAAAGACATTCTAAACAGTTGTGGGCTTCCTACCCTGTGGGAACAGTTTGGTGAAGGCCCTTTTCTGTTCGAGCATAACTGTGTCTCTGTGCTAGGGATGAGCCGAACACCCCCCTGTTCGGTTCGCACCAGAACATGCGAACAGGAAAAAAATTCGTTCGAACACGCGAACGCCGTTAAAGTCTATGGGACACGAACATGAATAATCAAAAGTGCTAATTTTAAAGGCTAATATGCAAGTTATTGTCATAAAAAGTGTTTGGGGACCCGGGTCCTCCCCCAGGGGACATGAATCAATGCAAAAAAAAGTTTTAAAAACGGCCGTTTTTTCAGGAGCAGTGATTTTAATAATGCTTAAAGTCAAACAATAAAAGTGTAATATCCCTTTAAATTTCATACCTGGGGGGTGTCTATAGTATGCCTGTAAAGGGGCGCATGTTTCCCGTGTTTAGAACAGTCTGACAGCAAAGTGACATTTGGAAGGAAAAAACACATTTAAAACTACCGCGGCTATTGCATTGCCGACAATACACATAGAAGTTCATTGATAAAAACGGCATGGGAATTCCCCACAGGGGAACCCCGAACCAAAAAAAAAAAAATAAAAAATGATGTGGGGGTCCCCCTAAATTCCATACAAGGCCCTTCAGGTCTGGTATGGATATTAAGGGGAACCCCAGCCAAAATTTAAAAAAAAAATTGACGTGGGGTTCCCCCTAAATTCCATACCAGACCCTTCAGGTCTGGTATGGATTTTAAGGGGAACCCCGCGCCAAAAAAAAAAAAAAAAAAAGGCGTGGGGTCCCCCTAAAAATCCATACCAGACCCTTATCCGAGCACGCAACCTGGCAGGCCGCAGGAAAAGAGGGGGGGACGAGAGTGCGGCCCCCCCCCCCCTCCTGAACCGTACCAGGCCACATGCCCTCAACATTGGGAGGGTGCTTTGGGGTAGCCCCCCAAAACACCTTGTCCCCATGTTGATGAGGACAAGGGCCTCATCCTCACAACCGTGGCCGGTGGTTGTGAGGGTCTGCGGGCGGGGGGCTTATCGGAATCTGGAAGCCCCCTTTAACAAGGGGACCCCCAGATCCCGGCCCCCCCCCTGTGTGAAATGGTAAGGGGGTACTTACCCCTACCATTTCACTAAAAAACTGTCAAAAATGTTAAAAATGACAAGAGACAGTTTTTGACAATTCCTTTATTTAAATGCTTCTTCTTTCTTCTTTCTTCCTTCATCTTCTTCTTCTTCTGGTTCTTCTGGCTCTTCTGGTTCTTCCTCCGGCGTTCTCGTCCAGCATCTTCTCCGCGGCGTCTTCTATCTTCTTCTCCTCGGGCCGCTCCGCACCCATGGCATGAGGGGGGAGGCTCCCGCTCTTCTCTTCATCTTCTTCTCTTCTTCATCTTCTTCTTCATCTTCTTCTTCTTCTTTTTCTTCTTCTTCCTTCTTCTCTTCTTCTCTTCTTCCTGTCTTCTCCGGGCCGCTCCGCAATCCATGCTGTGGCATGGAGGGAGGCTCCCGCTGTGTGACGGCGTCTCTTCGTCTGACGGTTCTTAAATAACGGGGGGCGGGGCCACCCGGTGACCCCGCCCCCCTCTGACGCACGGTGACATGACGGGACTTTCCTGTGGCATTCCCCGTGACGTCACAGGGAAGTCCCTCAAGTCACCGTGCGTCAGAGGGGGGCGGGGTCACCGGATGGCCCCGCCCCCCGTTATTTAAGAACCGTCAGACGAAGAGACGCCGTCACACAGCGGGAGCCTCCCTCCATGCCAGCATGGCTGCGGAGCGGCCCGGAGAAGACAGGAAGAAGAGAAGAAGGAAGAAGAAGAAGAAGAAGAAGATGAAGAAGAAGATGAAGAAGAGAAGAAGATGAAGAGAAGAGCGGGAGCCTCCCCTCATGCCATGGGTGCGGAGCGGCCCGAGGAGAAGAAGATAGAAGACGCCGCGGAGAAGATGCTGGACGAGAACGCCGGAGGAAGAACCAGAAGAGCCAGAAGAACCAGAAGAAGAAGAAGATGAAGGAAGAAAGAAGAAAGAAGAAGCATTTAAATAAAGGAATTGTCAAAAACTGTCTCTTGTCATTTTTAACATTTTTGACAGTTTTTTAGTGAAATGGTAGGGGTAAGTACCCCCTTACCATTTCACACAGGGGGGGGGCCGGGATCTGGGGGTCCCCTTGTTAAAGGGGGCTTCCAGATTCCGATAAGCCCCCCGCCCGCAGACCCTCACAACCACCGGCCACGGTTGTGAGGATGAGGCCCTTGTCCTCATCAACATGGGGACAAGGTGTTTTGGGGGGCTACCCCAAAGCACCCTCCCAATGTTGAGGGCATGTGGCCTGGTACGGTTCAGGAGGGGGGGGGCCGCACTCTCGTCCCCCCCTCTTTTCCTGCGGCCTGCCAGGTTGCGTGCTCGGATAAGGGCCTGGTATGGATTTTTAGGGGGACCCCACGCCTTTTTTTTTTTTTTTTTTTGGCGCGGGGTTCCCCTTAAAATCCATACCAGACCTGAAGGGTCTGGTATGGAATTTAGGGGGAACCCCACGTCAATTTTTTTTTTAAATTTTGGCTGGGGTTCCCCTTAATATCCATACCAGACCTGAAGGGCCTTGTATGGAATTTAGGGGGACCCCCACATCATTTTTTTTTTTTTTTTTTTGGTTCGGGGTTCCCCTGTGGGGAATTACCATGCCGTTTTTATCAATGAACTTCTATGTGTATTGTCGGCAATGCAATAGCCGCGGGTAGTTTTAAATGAGTTTTTTCCTTCCAAATGTCATTTTGCTGTCAGACTGTTCTAAACACAGGAAACATGCGCCCCTTTACAGGCATACTATAGACACCCCCCAGGTACGAAATTTAAAGGGATATTACACTTTTATTGTTTGACTTTAAGCATTAATAAAATCACTGCTCCTGAAAAAACGGCCGTTTTTAAAACTTTTTTTTGCATTGATCCATGTCCCCTGGGGCAGGACCCGGGTCCCCAAATACTTTTTATGACAATAACTTGCATATAAGCCTTTAAAATTAGCACTTTTGATTTCTCCCATAGACTTTTAAAGGGTGTTCCGCGGCATTCGAATTTGCCGCGAACACCCCAAATTGTTCGCTGTTCGGCGAACTTGCGAACAGCCAATGTTCGAGTAGAACATGAGTTCGACTCGAACTCGAAGCTCATCCCTACTCTGTGCACAAAGCCGGCTCCATTAAGACATGGTGTGATTAGTTTGGTATGGAGGAACTTGAGTCTCCTGCACAAATCCCGGACCTCAACCCTATTGAAAATACCTTGGAGATGACTTGGAACACCAGCTGCAAGCCTGGCACACATTACTTGACCTCACAAATGCTCCTTTGGCTGAATGGGCACAAATCCCCAAAGACACACTCCAAAATCTTGTAAAAGACTTCTTAAAGGGGTGGTTTATCTATTTCCAACCAGCAGGTGGAGCTACAGGCTCCTTTTTTCATGTTTACCTGTCTATTTGTAGCTGTGCTGTTGAACAATATGCTTACAGAACTCAATATCTCAAGCTCAAAATTACAGAGTAAACTTAAAGCTTTCTTTAAGTACAGCTTATACCTAATATCCAAACAAGAAAAACTCGCTGCTCCAGGTGAGATTCGATGCCTGATGATCTAGACAGGTGCCCGCCTCGGCTCGCCTCCGCATGCAGTCAATAATAGAAGAAATGGCCGCACTTCGTACTGGATCATAATTCTTTTTTATTCAGAACATCCCAATTGTTGACAAAAGACAGAAAGCTGGTAGATGCATTTCACACACTCCAAGTGTGCTTAATCATTGCAAGACCGCGCAATGAGCAGCCAAATCTTCCGGGGGTGAAGTGGTTAAATAATAAAGAAGTTTTATTCAATGAATGTTCTTTCTGCTTCTGGTTTTTATGATCCCTTGGGCAAACATGTAGAGGGTGTTAAGGACCTCTTGTGGAAAAAAGCGTGTATCTTATCGATTTAAAGGATCTACTCATTAGTAGTGAGTGTTAAAAGAAAACTTGAATTGTTCTTTAACCCTTTTACTATCACCGACGTTTCCTGCCACCAACTAATGTCATAAATCGGTGGCAGCAGAGGAGTTTGACTAGACATGTACAATTTAAATACAATTTTTTAACGAATTTTGACAAATTAGTTAATTCCGAAATATCCGAATTAACAAAAACCCATTTAACATTTCTGAATATTCGTAAATTCAGATATTCGAAAATCCGGAAATTCGGAAATTTGGAAATGCAAAAATGCGAAAATTCGAAAAACTGAAATAATAACTAACTAATAATAACTTAACTATTACTAACTATTAAATTATAGGTGTTGGAATTTCCTTTCAAATTTGGCTGTTAGTGAACGTAATGAATACGAATTTATCCGAAGTCACGAATTATCCGAAAAAACGAATGTAGTATCTAAACGAATAGAACGTAACAAATTAATAATAATAAATAACAATAGTAATAATAATAATGAAAACATTTTATTATTATTATTATTATTTATTATTAAAGGGGTTGTAAAGGTATTTTTTTTTTTTTTTTAAATAACAAACATGTTATACTTACCTTCACTGTGTAGCTCGTTTTGCACAGAGTGGCCCCGAACCTGCTCTTCTGGGGTCCCTCGGCGGGTGTTTCAGCTCCTTCCCCAGAGAACTAACTACCTTAATGCGAGCTCCCTCGCATGGTGGTTAGTTCTTGCGGGCGCGCTCCCGTGATACAGCCGGCGGCTATAGCCGCTCACTGTATCACTCGGCCCCGCCCCCCGGCGCGCCGCGTCATTGGATGTGATTGACAGCAGCGCGAGCTAATGGCTGCGCTGCTTTCAATCCATCCACTGTAGCCAATCAGCGGCCAGGCTGAGCGGCGAAATGGATGTCGGGAGCGAGCGCGGGACTTTCGAGGGGTCAGGTAAGTAAAGGGGGGGCTGGGGGCGGCGGTATTGTCAGAAGTTTTTTCACCTTAATGCATACAATGCATTAAGGTGAAAAAACTTTTACCTTTACAACCCCTTTAATTCCCTCCATACCATTCGTTTAGATGCGGAATTGGTAACTTCGGATAAATTTGTATTTGTTACATTCACTAACAGCCAAATTTGAAAGGAAATTCCAATACCTATAATTGAATAGTTAGTTATTATTAGTTAGTTATTATTAGTTAGTTTGGGATTTTTGGATTTTCTTTCTTGTTTTAGGATTTTCTAATTTTCTAATTTACGAATTGCGATCATAACAAATGACCCGAAAAAAGAAAAAAAAAACGAACGAAACGAAAACGAAATTTTTTTTCGGCAGTGCACATGTCTAAGTTTGACCACAATCCTGGATGCTACAGCAAGCCAACCATCGACTTTCTGATGAAGGTGATGTACAGCAACCCGTTCGCTTTCTGTGACCTCCCAGAAGTGTGCCCTCCCCGTAATCTGCACTCCCATAGCTTTAGTGGAAAGCAGGTGAGACATCAGGAGTAAAGAGAACCTGTCACAAATAGTTTATATCCCATAAGCATAGATGTGCACACAGAATGCCTGGGCACACCCTAATCACCCTGTGTGGCGCAGATTGCCCTCGCTGCCCACCTCCCCCATGCCCCCTACCCTCAGCGCTGCTGGCTTCTCTCCTCTCGCAGAATGCTGCCGTGGATCGTTACAGGATGGAGAGCAGGGAAGGGGCCAGTAAATATGTAAATTATCACCCCATTCCTTTTTCTAAACATTCCTTTTTCTAAACATACACAATGAGTGATTGGCATGGATCACTCACTGTGTTCATGCATAACTGAAGCGTAGTAAACTGTGTTTGCGTATCTCTATTTGTGCTGGAAGCGTGCCACACAGCGCGCTCCCAGCACAGAGACCCGGGTCTCACTGAGAGCCCCAGGCCCCGTACTAATGATCGAGACCAGAAACTCCCGAGTCTGAGTCACCTGATCTCTGTGGTAGCCTCTGATTGGCTACCACAATGATCAGTCACTGTGAAGCACACCCCTGTGTTTCTATCTCTCCTTGCAGACAGAAATAAAAAAGTGTGAGTAAAAAAAAATAAAAAACAAATAAGAAAAAAAAAAAAAAAATGCCTGGATCAAGGTTTGATCTAGGTCCATGCCAGGGTTAGTGGTTGGGCCAAGGAAGGGTCAAAGGTCAGGGTTAGTATATTTTGGGCAGATTTTCTTTTATTTGTATCAGTGTCAGTGTGTTTTAGGAAGAACAGACAAAAAAAAAAGCAAAATGCTCACTATTGTGTCTGGGCTGTACTACAAGTACAAACAACAACTAACATACACATATGTGGTATCGCTGCAATCGTCAGGAGCAGGGGAATTTATTTTGGGTTATTCTTTGGCAGAAGGTCATTTTTTTCTTACTATTTTGGGCCAGTTTCTCTTTTGATAATAGAAAAAAAAAGGAGATACCCATTACCATTTACCACCAAATGAAAGCCCAATTTGGCCTGAAAAAAAATGCAGTATAATCTACCTGGATAAACAAAGTAGTTGTGATAAAACGTTTGGTTTTACTAACGCATGTTAAAGTTGCAAATTTGTGCTTAGGCATGAAAGTGTTAATAAACCCATGACCCTGCATTTACTATGGAATGCAATTTTTTTTAGTAAATATAAACTGCTAAATATCTCATCAGCAGTATATAGCGGTCTTGTGACTTCAATCAGTGTCTGGTTAAAGCTTGTAGGAGGAGTTTTCATTCTCCTCTGACTGACCTATTAGGCTGCATGATCCCCTCTGTCTGGACAGTGCTGATTGGCCCTATGCTGATCACATGCACCCTCCCCCCCCCCCCCCCCAAAAAAAAAAAAACTCTCTAGCAATACACACCAAACTGAGCATGTGCAGAGTGACACCAAAGGCTCTGTCTTATCAGAAGATGGATTGGGGACAGTAAAAGAAGGAGAGGATCAGAGAATCCAGGATCAAGCAGCCTTTTTACTCAATGCGGAGGATTAACCCCTTAGGTCTCACAGTGAGTATAATAAGCACGCTTTACTGCATATACAAAATGATTTTGCTGTTTTGAGTTTAGCAACACTTTAACCACTTCTCACAAAATGCCATACCCGTACTTCGATGCTAAATACCGGGGTTGTGGCAACAGCTAGCTGCCATAACCCCGGTATTTTCGGGAAGGCTGTGTGTTTCTCTTTATGATAAAAGTGGTCTCCGAGGTGGATTCGCCGCAAGATCACTTTGATCGGCGGCAGGAGAGAGGCCCACCTGCCTCCCGCCGCACTCCGGTTGTCTGTGCCACTTACCGGACCCGCCGGTAGTGGGGGGGAGATGATCGCGTCCTTTCCCGTGGATGCCTGGCTGCCGACTGAGGGGAAGATGACCCCCACTCGGCTCCATAGCGTGGGAAGGTGGAAGGGACGTCAAACGTCCCTTCCGCCCATAGCTCTTAAAGGAGAATTTTATTTTATTTTTTTCAAGTGACATTTCTTTTTTGTTTTTATTGCATTTTAGGGTAAATATAAGACCTGAAGTCTTTTTGACCCCAGATCTTATATTTAAGAGGTCCTGTCA
The DNA here is from genome assembly GCA_037952925.1 of Lithobates clamitans. Taxonomy (NCBI): domain Eukaryota; kingdom Metazoa; phylum Chordata; class Amphibia; order Anura; family Ranidae; genus Lithobates; species Lithobates clamitans. Next base: position 67,763 of record JBBGZY010001354.1, read on the forward strand.
TGCTTTTTTATTATTACAAGGGATATTTACATTCCTTGTAATAGGAATAAAAGTGACCCAATTTTTTTTTTTAAAAAGACAGTGTCAAAATAAAACATTTAAAGCAAAATAAATAAGTAAAAAAAAAAAAATGTTTTTAAAGCGCCCCGTCCAGACAAGCTCGTGCGCAGAAGCAAACGCATACGTGAGTAGCGCCCGCATATGAAAAAGGTGTTCAGACCACACATGTGAGGTATCACCGCGATCGTTAGAGCGAGAGCAATAATTCTAACCCTAGATCCCCTCTGTAACTCAAAACTGGTAACCTGTAGAAATTTTTAAACATTGCCCATGGAGATTTTTAAGGGTAAAAGTCTGTCGCCATTCCACGAGCGGGCGCAATTTTGAAGTGTGACATGTTGGGTATCAATTTACTCGGCGTAACATTATCTTTCACAATATAAGAAAAAATTGGGCTAACTTTACTACTGTCTTATTTTTCAATTAATAAAAGTGTATTTTTTACAAGAAAAGTGCGCTTGTAAAAACCGCTGCGCAAATACGGTGCGACGGAAAGTATTGCCAGACCGACATTTTATTCTCTAGGGTGTTAAAAAAAAAAAAAAAAATATGTATATATATAAATATATATAATGTGTTGGGGTTCTAAGTAGCTTTCTAGCGAAAAATAATAATTTTAACCCGTAAACAAGTGTAAAAAAGTGGCTTGGTGGCTTGGTCCTTAAATGGTTAAGTGAAAAAAAAAAAAAGGTTACACCCAACCATCTAGAATCCCCCCCCCCAAAAAAAAAATCTGAGCCTGCCCCCACGTGGTAATATATTGCATCTGTGTGTCCCAAATTGAACGTTAGTATATTTTTTTAAATTTGTGCTTGATAAACTGTGCAAATCTCATGCGACATAACAAATTGGAGCTACCACTATTTTATTCTCCAGGGTGTGTGCATTCCTAGAGGAGTTTAACTAATCTTCAGGCCTAAAATGGTTTTTTAAACAACTGTGGAAAAAAAAATGCAAAAACGGCTCTGCCAGCGAAAGGGTTAAGGTAATCCGGGAGGACTTCGTGGGGGCATTTCCTGCACAGCATTAACAGAAAACAAATGCGCAGTGCTCGCTGTCTGGAGTTTCTTTCCCCTACAATGGCTCCTGTTTCAGAGAAGCGGGTCCAGGTGGCACAGACCGAATCAATCACAGAAGTCCAAGGACACGATTTTCTATTACAGCCACTTCCATATAACCTGATTTGTCTCGGCTGGGAAGTCATTCGTTTCTGTATCTTCCTCCTTTACCAGGAGCCAGAAGGCCATTCCTGCCCAGAGTCCGCACCCCTCTGCCAAGCTCCATCATGCGTCTGCAGAGCCGGGATTTAATTACATTCTATGAGCTAAAGAATGATTATGCCTGTAACACCAGAGTTAGTTAATGGAAAATATTCCAAGACTTAAAGTGTAACTTCACCCCTGCACCTCGGAAAATGAAGAAAATCATGGAGGCAACATTTCATTAACATACTGTACATGCTAAACTTCTAATATATCCTATTCCTCCATATTAGACCTGGTTTATCGGTATGTATAGTCACTTGCTCTGGCTCTCAGCAGGACTTAACCACTTCAATGCTGGACACTTTCAACCCCTCCTGCCATGGCCTATTTTCATCTTTTAGTCGCACTTTGAATGACAATTGCGCGGTCATGCAGCAATCTACCCAAATTAAATGTTTAGCATTTTTTTGAGATAGATATAGCTGTCTTTTAGTGGTATTTATTCACCACTTTTTTTATTTTTTTGCTAAACGAGTGAAAAAAGACCAAACAGTTTGAAAAAAAACCTTTCTTAGTTTCTGTTAGAAAATTTTTCAGATAAGTACTTTTGTCTTCTTCACTGATGAAGCTGATGAAGCTGCACCGATGGACACTGATAGGCTGCACTGATGAAGCTGCACTGATAAAGCTGCACCGATGGACACTGATAGGCTGCACTGATGAAGCTGCACCGATGGACACTGACAGGCTGCACTGATGAAGCTGCACTGATGGACACTGATAGGCTGCACTGATGGATACTGATAGGCTGCACTGATGAAGCTGCACCGATGGACACTGATAGGCTGCACTGATGAAGCTGCACCGATGGACACTGACAGGCTGCACTGATGAAGCTGCACTGATGGACACTGATAGGCTGCACTGATGGACACTGATAGGCTGCACTGATGAAGCTGCACCAATGGACACTGATAGGCTGCACTGATGAAGCTGCACTGATGGACACTGATAGGCTGCACTGATGGATACTGATAGGCTGCACTGATGAAGCTGCACTGATGGACACTAATAGGCTGCCCTGATGGACACTGATAGGCTGCACTGATGAAGCTGTACTGATGGACACTGATAGGCTGCACTGGTGGACACTGATAGGCTGCACTGAAGCGCACTGATGAGGCAGCACTGATGAAGCTGTACTGATGGACACTGATAGGCTGCACTGGTGGACACTGATAGGCTGCACTGGTGGACACTGATAGGCTGCACTGAAGCGCACTAATAAGGCAGCACTGATGGTCACAGTATGTAAAAAAAAATAAAAAAATTGAAAAAGAATTGTCAATTGTTTTACTTTTTTTTTTACATACTGTTGCCAGTCAGTGTTCCTGCTCCGCCACACCAGTTATATGATGATGCTGTGCTGCACTGGTGACAGTATGTAAAAATTTTTTTAAAAATGTGAAAAATATATATATTTTTTAAAATTTCTTCATCTCTCAAAAAATTATGACAAAGAAATTACAACCTCAAAAAACGCACTTGCCTCTTAAAAAATACCTTGGACTGTCTGATTTCCAAAAAGGGATCGTTTGGGGGATATTTGTACTGTCCTGGCATTTTCAGGCCTCAAGAAATGATATAGGCTGTCAGTACATCAGGATGGAGCGATTTTCAGATATACCGGTATATACCATAGTTTGTGGACTCAACTTTCCTACAAACTAAATAATATACACGGATTTGGGTTGTTTTCACCAAAGAAATGTAGCCAAACACATTTTGGTCTAAATTTATGGAGAAAGATTATTTATTTGCTAAATTTTATAACAGAAATTAGGAAAAATGCATTTTTTTTACAAAACGTTATGCCTTTTTTTCATGCATATGAAAACCCCAGTGGTGATTAAATACCACCAAAAGAAAGCTCTATTTGTATGGAAAAAATGCAAAAAAAAACTCATGGGTACAGTGCTGGATGACCTCGCAATTGTCATTCAAAGTGTGACAGCGCTGAAAGCTGAAAATTGGCCTGGGCAGGAAGGGGGTAAAAGTATCCGGTATTGAAGTGGTTGATAATGCTTGTTGTTTTTGCTGAGTGGTCAGCTATTGAATATCAATGTATCATTTCACTATAGGGTCTTCTTTTGACCACTACATCATGGCCATCAGTACCTTTCCATTGTCTCTTCCAAATTGATAAGAACTATACAGCAACCAAAACCACTAAGTCTCTCTCATTGGATACCTCGTCAATAATACCATATCCAAGTTAACTCATGTTATCTTTGTCATTGTTTATGTAGATATGTTACTTGACTGTAATGCTGCTTGTCTATTTTTATATGGCAACGCTATTAATGTTTGGTGGCAAAGACGTAACTAGAACCTTCAGGTCCCGGTGCAAGAAACCATGAAGGGGCCCCCCTGACCCCCCCTTTCCATCCAAGCCCTGGGCTTCCAGTTCTGGTAGGACGTCTATAGACATCCTTCAAGAACCCTGCCTCTATCAGGGCTGAACAATGCTGCCTATCAGTGCCCATCAGTGCAGCCAATCAGTGCTGCCTATCAGTGCCACCTATCAGTGCTGCCTAACAGTGCCTTCCTCAGCCTGAACTGACAGTTCCCCCTCCCTCGCACAGATGGGAGAGGAGAGAGACGATCTGCTCCTTCTCCTCCCAACCCTCTTCTCCTGTGTGTGCTCTGCAGGAAGTGTGAAACTAAGCAGCTGAATGATCAGAATTCAGTTGCTGGGCTTCACACTTCCCGTGGTGCACACACAGGAGAAGGGTGGGAGGAGAAGGAGCAGATTGGCTCTCTCCTCTCCCATCCGTGTGAGGGAGGGGGAACTGTCAGTGCAGGCTCTTGGCTGTATGAGACACTCTTGACACCAGAGCCAGGTCAAGTGCGACCTTTGCAACCCTGGTAGCTCCGCCACTGTCTGGTGGTCATGTGTTCTACCTCAACTAGTGTTCTACCTCAATGTAGAAAAATGTAAAATAATGCATTTGGGTGGCAAAAATATGAATGCAATCTATACACTGGGGGGAGAACTTCTGGGGGAATCTAGGATGGAAAAGGACCTGGGGGTCCTAGTAGATGATAGGCTCAGCAATGACATGCAATGCCAAGCTGCTGCTAACAAAGCAAACAGAATATTGGCATTAAAAAGGGATCAACTCCAGAGATAAAACAATAATTCCCCCGCTCTACAAGACTCTGGTCCGGCCGCACCTGGAGTATGCTGTCCAGTTCTGGGCACCAGTCCTCAGGAAGGATGTGCTGGAAATGGAGCGAGTACAAAGAAGGGCAACAAAGCTAATAAAGGGTCTGGAGGATCTTAATTATGAGGAAAGGTTGCGAGCGCTGAACTTATTCTCTCTGGAGAAGAGACGCTTGAGAGGGGATATGATTTCAATATACAAATACCGTACTGGTGAACCCACAATATGGATAAAACTTTTTCGCGGAAGGGAGTTTAAGAAGACTCAACAAGACTCGTGGTCACTCATTAAAATTAGAAGAAAAGAGGTTTAACCGTAAACTACGTAGAGGGTTCTTTTACTGTAAGAGCGGTGGTCTCAGCGGGGAGCATCGATAATTTCAAGAAACTATTAGATAAGCACCTGAACGACCACAACATACAGGGATATACAATGTAATACTGACACATAATCACACACATTGGTTGGACTTGATGGACTTGTGTCTTTTTTCGACCTCACCTACTATGTAACTATGTAACTTATACAATTTCTACTTTTTGAAAAATGAATAAACAGGCTGAATTCTAAAATATTAGATTTTTCTGTACTTATGCCTACAATTTTTTTTAAGTTGGTGACAGGGTCTCTTAGAGGACAACCACTTCCTCGTCTTCTGAGTTTATTGATTGTATGTGTTTCTTGAAGCCGCTTTTTAAAGCTTTTTTGTTGTGATGGGTTATGGCACTTTTTTATTTCTATATTCTGAATTCAGTCCGATGCTGAAAGCAGAACGACACCCAACGCCCTTGTTGGCGAACCCACATTCCACCCACTCTCTAGACGAAGGCAGCATAGTATTGAATGGGCGGCCGCAGCATTGACCATTGCACACAAGGTTCAGTTAGCTGCCCCTGTCTGCCTATTTGATCAGGATGAGCCTGGCAGGGTCAGAACCAAATGCCAAGCATCTTCTCTTACTGCCCCTTTGAAGAGAGCCTATTAAAGCCGTTCATGGATTTCCTGTGCATGTTTAAGAAGGGGAAAAAATTTTTTTTTTTTTTGCTAAAGCAGCGACAGCAGGCGGTATTGGAAAAAAAACAAAGTGCTGGCGTTTCTCCTGAAATCCCCAGTGCTTCACCTGTCAGTCAGCCCATGAAGATCTAGTGCATACAGTTAAGAATTAATTCTCGAGTCCATTAAGCGTAGTATTTCAGGGCTGGCTTAATTTGAATATGTTATTTACTGGTGCGATTTTACTAAGCTTGAAATTCCAGCCTGCCAATAGAGCCGAGGCAAGACAGATATACTGCACCAGGCCGCTGACTCACAGCAATGCAGCTCCAACGGCCCTGATAGATGTGTATTATATCGTACTGTAAATGCAAAGTTCAAAATTCAGTACATTATTAGAGATATACAGTACATATAGTAAATATAGTATATAAAAAAAAATTAGGGCATTTTCCACACACCTATTGGAGTTTTCATGGTAATGTTTTCCTCATAGGAATTTTTTTAACACTGTACTGCTTTGGGGAAGTGATCAGGATTTTTTTTTTCTTTTCATGCATTATGATTGTTTATACCAATGAATTTCATTGGTATAAGCAACCATTTTTACTGAATGAAATTGATTTATTCCGTGTCTTTTGTTGTGATTAGCTGTGATTGGCCAAAGCTAATCACATGGTACAGATGGGCTGTGACCAATCACAGCTAGCAAAACATTTGTAAACGATGGATGGCATGAAAGGAAGCCATCCATTGTTTACAATTGTCATGTGATCTGCAGTGATTGGTCACACATGGCACTGGCTGTGGCCACGCAAGAGTCTTGTTCTCGGAGGACATCATATGACGTCCTCCTAGAACAGGGGTCTCCAAACTTTTTAAACAAAGGGCCAGTTTACTGTCCTTCAGACTTCAGGGGGGCTAGATGTTGGTGCCAGTGGGAGGAATAGTACCCCATCGCTGGTGTCAGTGGGAGGAATAGTACGCAATCATTAGTAGTGGGAGGAATAGTACCCCGTCATTGGTGTCAGTGGGGGGGAATAATACCCCATCATTGGTGTCAGTAGGAAGAATAGTACCCCATCGTTGGTGTCAGTAGGAAGAATAGTGCCCCATCATTGGTGTCAATGGGAAGAATAGTACACCAATCGTTGGTGTCAGTAGGAGGAATAGTGCTTCATCATTGGTATCAGTAGGAAAAATAGTACCCCATCACTGGTGTCCGTAGGAAGAATGGTGCCCCAAAGTTGGTGTTAGTGGTGTTAATGTCTCATATCAGTGGGAGGAACAGTGCCCCAAGGGCCAGGTAAAGGCACACAAAGGGCCACATCTGGCCCCCGGGCCACAGTTTGGAGACTACCGTCCTAGAACAAGAGTGCTCCTGCCCAGCCATCATTGTACTATAGGCTTGGGGGGGGGGAAGGGGTTAACCTGTTGACGCCCATGCAACACATGTGGTGGTAAAGAGGCTTTAATGCCCACATGCTGCACCTGTTTCACACAGGCTAATGAGAGTGTCGATTGCCACTTTAATTAACCTGCTAGCAGGCTTCAGCAAGCTTCAAGAAGTTCAGCTTGATTATAGTGGCAATCAGCACTCCCATTGCAATCTGTATTTAACATTTACAAACTGGGGCTGAATGGTACGTTAAAAGCTTCAACAAAGCTTGCTGAAAGCTCTGCAAATGCTTTGTCAAAGCTTGCTGTTCACTCTGCTCTTATACAAGCTGAAGCCCATGTAAAACAGATTATATGACCTTATACCAGTCTCCAGATCTTAATCCTAAAGAAAATTTATGAAGGGAGCCAAAACTTTGAGTTGCCAAGTGACAGCCAAGAAACCTTAAAGTGGACCTTCAGTCATTTTTTTCAACTTTCCATCTAATAAATCTTCTGCCCTTGTTGTTTTAACTTTGGATAATAAAACATTTCCTTTCTGCCAGTAAATACCTTATAGAGCCCACGTCCTGTTTCCTGTCTGGTAAAAAGCCTAGGCTTATGACATCATGCGCAGCTCTCTCTCTCACTCTTGTGGGAGCTTGCCAGGAAGGAAGGGGGGATGAGTCATAAGAGGACCAATGAGAGCTGCAGGGCTTCAGAGCTGGAGGTGTGCCTCTGTGTGTCTGTGTAAATCCAGGAAGTGAACAGGCAGCAGCTTCAGCTGCCCACAGTTAAAATGGATGCAGCCGGACTTGGTGGAGGGATATTTCTACATCATACTTGGCTAGTACAGAATAACAGTATATATAAAATAACATGCAAAGTAGTTGGAGGGAAGCTTCAGAATGGCAAAGATGTTTTTATTACAAACTATGTGAGCAGACTGCAGTTCCTCTTTAAGGATTTAGAAAAGATCTGTAAAGAAGAAGAGTGGACCAAAATCCTTCGTGCAAACCTGGTCACCAACTACAAGAAATGTCTTATCTCTGTGCTTACCAACAAGGGTTTCTCCACCAAGTACTAAGTCCGTGTTTTGCTTGGGGATCAAATACTTATTTTACTTACTGAACTGCAGCTCAATTTATAACTTTGTTTTTTTCTGGATTTTTGGTTGATATTCTGTCTCTATCATTTAAAATACACCTATGATAAAAATGATAGACCCTTCATTTCTTTGTAAGTGGGCAAACTTACAAAATCTGCATGGGATCAAATAGTTATTCTCTCTCTCTCTCTCTCTCTCTCCCCCTCTCTCTCTCTCTCTCTCTCTCTCTCTCTCTCTCTCTCTCTCTCTCTCTCTTTCTCTCTCTCTCTTTTATTTTAGCATTATAGTGTTTTTTGCTCCACCACAGCACTTCCATCTTTCTTGCCTAGGTGAAAATGATGGTTGCCCCTATGCACAGATGTGCCGCATTGCTCTGCTCTGTAGTCAGAGCCCTTTAGCACATTGGCGCACACACCAGACTTGAAAAGATGGTGGCACTGGAGGGAGGCAGGGCCGAAGCTCTAGGAGACAGAAGTTCTTCTTGAACCTTTTGCTTTGGGTTCACCTTGATGCTAAAAGTTGCCCTTCCTTCCCGTCTCACAGCATTGCATTGATAAATAACTGCTCACCCAAAATGGAAGCAAACGCGATGGCGTTATTATTTCTTGGCATTTTTACTTTTAAAGAAAGTGTGGCGATATTTTCATTTCAGAAACTTAACACTGAATTCTCTCCTGGAACACTGTCACATTCCTCCCCTCAAACGGTGACATCTGATTGGCACGACCTCATTTTCCTATGGCTCCCTCTCCGCAATATGCTTGCATCCCTCGCTCTGCGGAGTGCTTTCATGTATGATATTCAATCCCTTAATGGAGGCCTGTCAGCACGCATGAGAAAGCCGGAGCGGCGATGGCTGCCGGGGCCAGCGACACTTTTATTCGTGAAGTCAGCAGTACGGCAGCACCTGAGAGACCGGGGTCTTGATTTCGGAGCAGACGGGTTGACCTACTTTCCCCTCTAACTTCTCCAGGCTAATAAATTCTGAGATGTGATTTGACATGAGTTCTCCCGTATCTGTGGCTCTCTGCCATCTCATCTCACCGGAATCCTCCAGTAATTCCTAAAAACTCAAGACAGGCCTGCTGGAGAATGTGTCCTAGTTACACGTTGTACATGAATATGCGGACAATTTATAATGCACACGCAGAGCAAATCCTATCGCAGTTCTGCTGCCAGACGAATACCCCTAGGGCTAGCGATCCTCAGTGACCACCACCAGATGAATGGTCTGAACACACCTTCTGGGTAGACACCTTCTCTTCAGGGAGATCAGATCTCTGCAGGCGATACCAGCCTCAATATAAGTTCATGTTTTTCAAACACTAATTGTATCTCTCAGGTTAAAGCTGAGGTTTAAGTATGGATATTTTTGCATAATTACATTAATCCAATGTAATGGACCAATGTAAGTATGTATGTGCCATACCTGTGGGATGCTCATGGAAGCTGGAAATCTCTGTAGTAGGCACTGCTACTCCAGTGATCTCCTCTAGCTTCTGGGTCCCGTGATGAGCGACCGCCCCATTGCATCCTAAACACAGGAGGTCGTGGTTTACTCTAGTTCAGGGTTTCTCAACCAGGGTTCCGTGGAACCCTAGGGTTCCTCCAATGGTTGCTAGGGGTTCCTTAAACAATGACCAATTTTTGCCTCTCAAATAAGTTCCCAGTGACACCAATGATCTTCTTAGCTATCTGTAGGGGGGGTGGTTCTTCCAGAAGACCACATCACTCTTTCACTGACCGTCACACCAATGTATCATGAGTTATAGATATAGACATTTTTAACAGGGGTTCCCTGAGACCGAAAGGTAATTTCAAGGGTTCCTCCATGTTGAAAAGGTTGAGAAAGTCTCCTCTAGCTACTTAAGACCGCCCAACAACAATGTACTGCAGATGGGCAGCCCATGAAGGCAAAGCGATGTACTGGTACATCTCTGCCTGTTTCCTTGTTTAGGGCTTCCACCGCCAACACCCGCTGTGATTGTACACAGCGGGAGTCTGTCAGCAGGTGACTGGGGCCTACTGACCAGCTGTGTCCAATCACAGCCCAGAGCCCTGTGTTGACAGTCAACACAGGGCTCTATACAGAGGGAACAACCTCTGTTTCTTAACCCTGCCAAGCAGGGATAAAAAACAAAGAGATCTTTAGTAAAAAGCAGCACACATTACACACTGTTAGGCACACATTTAACCCCTTGATTGCCCTAGATGTTAACCCCTTCCCCAGCCAGTGTCATTGGTACATTAGTGACAGTTTATTGTATTATCAGTGATCACTGTATTAGTGTCACTGGTGATGTCAGTGGCAGTTAGTCAGTTCTCCTCCAGTGTAAGTTAGTGTCAGATTGTCCGCCGTATTAATGCAGTCCCATTATAAGATCGTCCCCATTAGGATAAAAAAAAATTCCAATATATATATATATATACTCCATAGTTGTAGACGCTATAACTTTCCCGCAAACCAATCAATATAGGCTGATTTTTTTTTTTTTTTTTACCAGGGCTGACAGAAGGAACCACAGAGTGCAGAGGTGGTGGGGAGCGTCCAACATTACGAGAAATATGGCGGATTCTGAAGATTTCTGAGGTATACGTATACACAGAGAGGACCTCCTTAAAGGGCTACATGTGAGGCACAATTCCTCCCAATAATGATGGATCATTATTCCTTCCACTGACACTAATGGTGGGGCACAATTAATATTTTTTTTGATTGTTGGTGCTGGTTTTCGCAGTGTGGTAAAACACCCATATGGATGGAGCCTTAGAGGAGAATGTCAGAGACTGTGGACATGCAACAGGTGAGGCTAAAGACACACTGCAGGAAACTGTCATGCCGTGTACACACGGACGGACTTTTCGACCGGACTGGTCCGACGGACCGAGTCCGGCGGACAATCTAAATCGTGTGTGGGCTTCATCGGACCTTCAGCTGACTTTTCCAGTCGAAAATCTGACGGACTTTAGATTGGAAACATGCTTCGGTCGAAAAATCCGCTCGTCTGTATGCTAGTCCGACGGACAAAAACCCACGCTAGGGCAGCTATTGGCTACCGGCTATCAACTTCCTTATTTTAGTCCGGTCGTACGTCATCACGTATGAATCCGTCGGACTTTGGTGTGATCGTGTGTAGGCAAGTCCGCTCGTCAAAAGTCCGTCGGAAGTCCATCAAAAGTCTGTCGGACCAGTCCGGTCGAAAAGTCCGCCCGTGTATACGCGGCATCAGAGTCCGGGGACATGCTTCGTGAGACTGCCAGGGATCACTGGCATTACAGATTTTTTTTTCAAATGAAGGCTCTCAATACTGACAACTGGGGTCTGCAAAGGCAAAGCAGCAAGTGCCAAAGGGCCACAAGTGGCCCTCGGACCACAGGTTGGGCATCAGATCTTTAGATATCTTTAGATATCCATTGTCAGTTTGTGGAAAACTGGGTGTGTTGCTAATCATATTCCATGAGCTCCAATATTTCTTAAAAGAACTACAAGTACCATCATGGCTCACTAATAACTGACTACATATTAATAAGAAAAGTAAAACACACTCCTCTACTTCAGTGTTTTATGCCTGAGCAGCCGGCGTGTGTTAGGATTGCCAGTTCTCTGGGCTTGCCCGAAATGTGACTCTCTAATAGCAATTTATTATCTCTCTTCCCCAGCATGGAAGCAGCAAGGCTGAAGGAAGCAAGAAATTATTTGGCGACTGTCACAGTTCAAAAAAAAAAAAATTCAGGTCCTTTCTTGTATGGGATGTGACTGGAACAAATATACAGCTAGACTCCACATACATTGAGTGGACTGAATTCACGGCATCGATTATTTTTAATTGCAAAGTGCAGTGATGTACAGAACAGTGAATTTGCATCGCCTCCAATCAGAGTTTGTGTTTTATACTTTCCGTATGACTAAAAAGCTTATTTCTGATGGGTGGGTGAAGTTTGCTGCATGCTGTTGCTCTGCAATACTACATTAAAGCTAAACGCCAGGCAAGCAGCGAAATACATACAGTATCTCACAAAAGTGAGTACACCCCTCACATTTTTGTAAATATTTTCTTCTATCTTTTCATGTGACAACACTGAAGAAATGACACTTTGCTACAATGTAAAGTAGTGAGTGTACAGCTTGTATAACAGTGTAAATTTGCTGTCCCCTCAAAATAACTCAACACACAGACATTAATGTCTAAACCGCTGGCAACAAAAGTGAGTACACCCCTAAGGGAAAATGTCCAAATTGGGCCCAATTAGCCATTTTCCCTCCCTGGTGTCATGTGACTCGTTAGTGTTACAAGGTCTCAGGTGTGAATGGGGAGCAGGTGTGTTAATTTTGGTGTTATCGCTCTCACTCTCTCATACTGGTCACTGGAAGTTCAACATGGCACCTCATGGCAAAGAACTCTCTGAGGATCTGAAAAAAAAGAATTGTTGCTCTACATAAAGATGGCCTAGGCTATAAGAAGATTGCCAAGACCCTGAAACTGAGCTGCAGCACAGTGGCCAAGACCATACAGCGGGTTTAACAGGACAGGTTCCACTCAGAACAGGCCTTGCCATGGTCGATCAAAGAAGTTGAGTCCACGTGCTCAGCGTCATATCCAGAGGTTGTCTTTGGGAAATAGACGTATGAGTGCTGCCAGCATTGCTGCAGAGGTTGAAGGGGTGGGGGGTCAGCCTGTCAGTGCTCAGACCATACGCCGCACACTGCATCAAATTTGTCTGCATAGCTGTCGTCCCAGAAGGAAGCTTCTTATATAGATGATGCACAAGAAAGCCTGCAAACAGTTTGCTGAAGACAAGCAGATTAAGGATGTGGATTACTGGAACCATGTCCTGTGGTTTAATAAGACCAAGATAAACTTATTTGGTTCAGATGGTGTCAAGCGTGTGCGGCAGCAACCAAGTGAGGAATACAAAGACAAGTGTGTCTTGCCTTCAGTCAAGCATGGTGGTGGGAGTGTCATGGTCTGTTACAGTTTATTGAGGAGACTGCGAGCCAGGCCTTCTCGTCCAACATCCGTGCCTGACCTCACAAATGCGCTTCTGGAAGAATGGTCAAACATTCCCATAGACACACTCCTAAACCTTGTGGACGGCCTTCCCAGAAGAGTTGAAGCTGTTATAGCTGGAAAGGGTGAGCCAACTCAATATTGAACCCTACGGACTAAGACTGGGATGCCATTACATTTCATGTGCGTGTAAAGGCAGACGTCCCAATACTTTTGGTAATATCATGTATGTATAAAATGCCAGACCTGGAATTCTTCTTTAAGTGTCAATGTGAATGGGCCATAAGAGTCCTGATTCCCAGGAATGAGGCATCAGCAATGGCTGGCTATAAATATAGAATGGCTTCCTAGCATGACCTGGAGGTTGTCATGCAGAGCTCTGACGGATTCCTTCATTTTGTCTGTTCCACACAGACAGTTCTGTCATCTGCACAGTTGGAAGAACCCAATCTAGTCAGTGGGGACACTGCGATAACAACCATAAATTTGAGTCACTTCATGCAGAGCCACCAGCAGAGAGGACACGAACCGCTGGACACGACGGGATGGTTAGGAGAGCTCCGGGTGCCGTGAAAATGGAAAGCAGAAAGCAGAACAGACGGACTCGTCAACAAACCGACCACCATATTTACAAAGTGTATCCGCCGCCCTGAAGAAATATAGGAAACAGTACAATTTCCTGTATGCAACTTTGAAGCGACTTTAACCACTTCAGCCCGAGAAGGTTTTACCCCCTTAATGACCAGGCCATTCTTTGTGATACGGCACGGCGTTATTTTAACATTGACAATTGCAACGCTGTACCCAAATAAAATGTATGTCCTTTTTTTCCCACAAATCGAGATTTCTCTTGGTGGTATTTGATCACCTCTGCGGTTTTTATTTTTTGCGCTATTTAAAAAAAAAAAAAATTAAAAAAAACAAAAAAAAAAACAAATGTTTTTACTTTCTGCTATAAAACACATCCAATAAAAAAAATGAAGAAAATCAAATTTCTTCATCAATTTAGGCCAAATGTGTATTCTGCTACATATTTTTGGTAAAAAAAAAATCCCAATAAGCGTATATTGATTGGTTTGCGCAAATGTTATAGTGTCTACAAACTATGGGATATTTTTATGGCATTTTTATTTATTCATTTATTTTTACTAGTAATGGCGGCGATCAGCAAATTTTTAGCGGGACTGCGACGTTGCAGCTGACAAATCGGACACCTGACACTTTTTTGGGAACCAGTGACATTAATACAGTGATCAGTGCTAAAAATATGCACTGTAACTGTACTAATGACATTGGCAGGGAAGGGGTTAACACCAGGGGCGATCAAAGGATTAAAGGGGTTGTAAAGGTAATTTTATTTATTTTTAAAAATAACTAACATGTCATACTTACCTTCACTGTGCAGCTCGTTCTGCACAGAGTGGCCCCGAACCTGCTCTTCTGGGGTCCCTCGGCGGCTGTTTCAGCTCCTCCCCGCAAGAACTATCCACCTTAATGCGAGCTCCCTCGCATGGTGGTTAGTTCTTGCGGGCGCGCTACCGTGATACAGCCAGTGGCTATAGCCGCTCACTGTATCACTCGGCCCCGCCCCCCAGCGCGCCGCGTCATCGGATGTGATTGACAGCAGCGCGAGCCAATGGCTGCGCTGCTTTCAATCCATCCACTGCAGCCAATCAGCGACCAGGCTGAGCTGCAATAGAGATGACGGGAACGAGCAGCGGAGATTCGAGGTGTCAGGTAAGTAAAACGGGGGGGCTAAAAGGGGTTAAAGCGACTTTGAAGCAACTTCAGGGAATGCCTGAGTAATCTTCCTGTAATGTCGGATCCAAATCACATCAATTTAGATGAAAATCCAACTTGGAGGCGACTTCCATTAAAGTCTATGGGCACAAGTCGGATAGAAGTCGTCTGAATGTAGTACAGGAACCTTTTCTAAAGTCGGAGCGACTTCAGTAATGTTAAGACAGCTCTCATTGACTAACATGGGATTTCACATGTCATGCGACTTGGGGTCTCACAAGTCAGATCCCAAGTCGCGGTAGTGTGAACCGAACCTTAGGGCTCATTCACACAGATGGTGATCAAAGCATGCGGTTGAGCCGCGATATTACCACCCCCTAAATACCCACCTACACTAGGGCATGCTGTACACATGCTGAAGCTGCGATGCTTTCAAATGAATGGGGCTACGCTGCAATAGCGTGCAATGAATGGGGGCAGGCAGCTGTGGCGCGGCGGCTTGGCATTTTGAGGATTTATACAGGTCGGTGAGGAGATGACACATCACCTCCTCACCACCATCTGAAAAGCAATTCACTGTTGATCGCTTTTTAATACATGCAGCTGTGGCGCAGTGGGTCGTCATTTTGACAGTTAAGAACCGAAAATAAATATTTTGCTCATGGGACTTTTATGAGTTGGCTTTATTTGGCACAACTCATAAAAGTCCCATGGGTAAAGTATTTTTTTGGGGGGGGTTCTTACATGTGTTGGGGACTGAGATCTGCCGCTGTCTCAGCACTTGTGACCTCTTTCCCTCTTTTTGTATTTTGAGGGTTAAAACAGGCTTTGAGGAGGTGACATTTCACATCCTCACCACCCTCTAAAAAAAAGCAATTCACTGCCAATCGCTTATAACAGTATAGCCAAACGTGGGAATTTGCCCCCCCGTACACATAACTGCACTGCGTTAAGGTGCATTACATGCATTGGTGCCATAAGGTGACAGAAATTCTTAGTGGCACCCAACACCGCCTGCCGATGGACATGTATTGCGGCACAATGTACCGGAATGCTGGGCGGTGTACTGAGCTGCCAGGAATGGTCTGTGCTCTATTACTGATGCATTATTATGCAATGGCAGTCCATTCCTTTTTAATGGACTGCCTTAGAACACTGCACCAATGTATGGAAACCCCTACATACTTACATAGTTACATAGTAGGTGAGGTTGAAAAAAGACACAAGTCCATCAAGTCCAACCTATGTGTGTGATTATGTGTCAGTATTACATTGTATATCCCTGTATGTTGCGGTCGTTCAGGTGCTTATCTAATAGTTTTTTGAAACTATCGATGCTCCCGCTGAGACCACCGCCTGTGGAAGGGAATTCCACATCCTTGCCGCTCTTACAGTAAAGAACCCTCTACGTAGTTTAAGGTTAAACCTCTTTTCTTCTAATTTTAATGAGTGGCCACGTGTCTTGTTAAACTCCCGTCCGTGAAAAAGTTTTCTCCCTATTGTGGGGTCACCAGTACGGTATTTGTATATTGAAATCATATCCCCTCTCAAGCGTCTCTTCTCCAGAGAGAATAAGTTCAGTGCTCGCAACCTTTCCTCATAACTAAGATCCTCCAGACCCTTTATTAGCTTTGTTGCCCTTCTTTGTACTCGCTCCATTTCCAGTACATCCCTCCTGAGGACTGGTGCCCAGAACTGGATGGAATACTCCAGGTGCGGCCGGACCAGAGTCTTGTAGAATGGGAGAATTATTGTTTTATCTCTGGAATTAATCCCCTTTTAAATACATGCCAATATTCTGTTTGCTTTGTATGCATGCCATTGCTGAGCCTTTAATCTACTAGGACCCCCAGGTCCTTTTCCATCCTAGATTCCCCCAGAGGTTCTCCCCCCAGTGTATAGATTGCATTCATATTTTTGCCACCCAAATTCGTTATTTTACATTTTTCTACATTGAACCTCATTTGCCATGTAGTTGCCCACCCCATTAATTTGTTCAGATCTTTTTGCAAGGTTTTCACATCCTGCGGAGAAGTTATTGCCCTGCTTAGCTTAGTATCGTCTGCAAATACAGAGATTGAACTGTTTATCCCATCCTCCAGATCGTTTATGAACAAATTAAACAGGATTGGTCCCAGCACAGAACCCTGGGGAACCCCACTACCCACCCCTGACCATTCTGAGTACTCCCCATTTATCACCACCCTCTGAAAACGCCCTTGTAGCCAGTTTTCAATCCATGTACTCACCCTATGGTCCATGCCAACGGACCTTATTTTGTACAGTAATCGTTTATGGGGAACTGTGTCATATACTTTTGCAAAATCCAGATACACCGAGCACCATACAAGATCCCTAGGAGTACAGGTCACTGATGCTCTTTTACAAACGAAGGGTTTTTAATATTTTCCTTAAATTATAATTAAACCCATTTACCTAATGTTTTTAAGCGCTTTAACATGAGTGTATCTAAACCCCTAAAATGTAACATATTAGCAATCCTTAGATGTGGTTGTTGCACTAGTTTTCTTTTTTTCAGCCTTTTTTCCTTTACAGTATTTCTTCTTGGTGATCCTGCCAGTAACACACTTCCTCTCCTGGGGTGGCAACGATCCCTCACTGTACTGTATCAAGATAACAGAAACGAGATAGGACTATAGGACTCCACCCCTCTGCTACTATCCATAGCATAGAGGGTGACGGGGAGCTGTCAGTAAAGCAGAACTAACATTTTCATGGAAAATCTGTTATTAACCTCCCTGGCGGTATGATTATTTCTGATTTTAGGTGCTGAAAGCGGTACAATTATTTTGCACAGAAATTTGGCGTTTTATATTGTAGGTCTGTAATTCTTAGGAATAGTTCACTTAAATCTGTCCAAACAAGAGTCTAGTAGACATCCCGGGTATGATAAAGTTTGAAAAACGAAATAAAACATTATAATATAATAAATAACTATAAATAATTATAACAAATAATAATATAATAATAATAAAAATTATATAATAATGTAATCAAATCAAAAACACTGAAATTTGCTCAGTTGCAGAATTTTAGCTTTTGTTACTTTTAGTGTTTGATGACGGATCTCCCCACAAATCACTATCGCTCAATTCTGCAAGTGATTCTAATTTATTATCGCTTTTTTCTAGCTGCTCTAAAACCACTTTTGATGTAAAGAGACAGTTTTGGTTGCTATGGACAATCTCCAGTTTCCTGGCAGAAAGAACAGTTTTATATATATAAAACTGCATGCAGGACACTGGACAGACCACTAGGGACAAAGGGGATGTGTAGTTATTTGATACAGTACTGTAATCTGTAAGATTACAGTATGCTGTATCTATACTGTGTGTTTCACTATTTGAATTTACCGCCGAACTCCGTCCCCGTGCGTCGCAACGCTCGCAGGGAACAGAGCTCGGCCCTGTGAATCGAGCGAGACACAGCGGCTCGCCGATCACAGCGGGGAGACATCGCAGGATCCAGGGGACAAGGTAAGTAAACTCTTCCTGGATCTTGCGATGCAAGCCCGAGTCTGGCTCGGGGATACCGCTTTTGGTATGTAAAATCCAACCCGAGCCAGACTCGGGAATACCGCCAGGGGGGTTAAACCCAGCACCCAGAATTCGCTATATCTGGTCTCCCACAGTACCCAGAACATAGAAATGCAAATATTTTAGTAAATATAAACTGCTAAATACCTTTTCTCATCAGCAGTATATAGCAGTCTTGTGACTTCTACCAGTGTCTGGTTAAAGCTCGTAGGAGCTCGTAGGAGGCGTTTTCATTCTTCTCTGACTGTCCTATGAGGCTGCATGTCTCCTGACCCACTGTCTGGACAGTGCTGATTGGCCCTGTGCTGATCACATGCACCCTTCCAAAAAAAAAACTCTACACACCAAACTGAGATTGTGCATAGTGACTCCAAAGCTCTGTACTATCAGGAGATGAAGTGGAGACAGTGGAAGAAGGGGAGGATCAGAGAAGACAGGATCAAACAGCCTTTTTTACACAGTGCAGAGGAATAACCCCTTAGGTTCCACAGTGAGTATAACAAGCATGCTTTACTACATATACAGGCTGATTTTACTGTTGTGGGTTTAGTAACACTTTAAGTTCACGCTGACATTAAAAGCAGTCGTTTGAGGTGTGTAACTTGTGTTATTTTTTTTTAAGTTCTACCCAGCTATCCATAGCAAGCCAATCCCATAATGTTAATAATTTTTTTTTTAAATTACAGGCTTTTACTGTAAATAGTACTGGCTATTTACACAGTGCTTACTGTACCAGGGGTATCCATCCCCTTGGGGGTATGGGAATTTAATTTTGGAATGTGAAGACAATATTTGAGTCCACAGTAATGTTTTTTCCAAACAATAATTAGGTACAAGAGCCAATGCGTTTTTGGAGTCACACATCACCCCGTTCACCAGAGATACAACATAACATGAAAAGCAAGTATAAAAATAGTCATTAGTAAAGGATAACAGAGCAAAAGGTCTCAATCATGTTTTTTTTTTTACATAAATACACATACACTCATACTTCAATGCACACAAGTGAGTGTGAAAATGTATACATTACAATCTGCCTGAGGTTCTATCCCTTTCTGGCTCTATCCAAAACTTACAGAAAAAAAGTTTTGGTAAGAGTTTTGCTTTAATATGTTTAAGAGACCTACCATTAGAGAGCTACGATTAAAGTTCTACCATTAGAGTTCTACCGTTAGACGTCTATTATTAGAGTTCTATCGTTAGAGATCTACCATTAGAGGTCTACCGTTAGAGGTCTACTGTTAAAGAGCTACCATTAAAAGTCTACCATTAGAGGTCTACCATTAGAGGTCTACCATTAGAGTTCGACCATTAAAGTTCTACCATTAGAAAT
Source organism: Lithobates clamitans (assembly GCA_037952925.1). Classification (NCBI taxonomy): domain Eukaryota; kingdom Metazoa; phylum Chordata; class Amphibia; order Anura; family Ranidae; genus Lithobates; species Lithobates clamitans. Next base: position 87,372 of record JBBGZY010001354.1, read on the forward strand.
CTACTATTAGGGTTCTACCATTAGAAATCGAACATTAAAGTTCCACCATTAGAGATCTACCATTAGAGTTCTACCATTAGAGATCTACCATTAGAGATCCACCATTGGAGATCTACTGTTAGAGTTCTACTATTAGAGGTCTACCATTAGAGGTCTACCATTAGAGTTCTACCATTCGAGATTTACCATTAAAGTTCTACCATTAGAGATCTACCACAAGAGGTCTACCATTATTGTTCTACCATTAGAAAGCTACTATTAGAGGTCTACCATTAGAGATCTACAGATAGAGATCTACCATCAAAGTTCTACCATTAACGTTCTACCATTAGAGATCTATCATTAAAGGTCTACCATTAGAGATCTACCATTAGAGGTCTACCACTAGAAACTCTAGAAAGAAACTTTTGTCTAGGATAAATCTCTTCCTTTAAAGGGACATTGCCAATTTAGGAAAATTAGTTGAAGGCTACCTATTTATATTAAATTCTGGAACCCAAGCCACATCCCAAATCAGAGAGAAGACAAAAGGAGGTGCCCCAGGGATTTTATGGGAAAGGGTTGAAACCAGATATAGAGGTAGTGATATATATAAAGCTCCATTACAGGTCTCTCTCCATTACTCCTCTAAAGCTGGCCATACATTAGTAGGAAAATTAGTTGAAGGCTACCTATTTATATTAAATTTTGGAACCCAAGCCACATCCCAAATCAAAAGAGAAGAAAAAAGGAGGTGCCCCAGGGATTTTATGGGCAAGGGTTGAAACCAGATATAGAGGTAGAGATGTATATAAAAAAGTACTTGTACTATTTTATATAAGTCTCTACCTCTATATCTGGTTTCAACCCTAGGTTTCAACCCTCGGGTACCTCCTTTTGTCTTCTCTCTTGATTTGGGATGGGGCACCTCCTTTTGTCTTCCCCATACATTAGTAGGTGCATTTGTATAAAAATTCTCCAGGACATCCGTTGTCTTAAGGAATGCCATTTGAAAGTACTTGACAAAAGTTTGCTATTAAGGTTCGATTTTGGAATGAATGGACTTTCCCAAATAAAAACCACATACAATGTTAGAAATGCGTTTGTTCAAAAAAAGTTTTCCATCCTGCCCCTTTGACTTTTTCAACTTGAATCCACTAACCTTTAGAAAATTGAACAAACGTTCATAAAATGAAAATGTTCAAATTAAATTCTACTAGTCTACTGCCAGCTTAAGAGAGTGGAGCTTCCAGGTAGGGAGAAGCGTGTGACCACTCCTAAGCATTTGGGTCTGAGTGGCCGGTTGCCAGGTCTGGACACTTGGATAGGCTCCGACACCATCTGCTATTGGAGCTTACTCAGGGGGAGGTGATGGGGGGCTGGATGATGGGAATACCTCGCTGAGAGGTTTAACTGTCAAGAGGCGCTGTCAGTATTGGAAGGTGACAGGGTCTCTTTAAGTTAGGTGTAAATAAAAAAAATGTTCAAGGACACACTGAAAAGTAAATCCTGCACTGTGTCTGCATTATTTATGTGTGCTGAAACTAAAGAAAGGATAAAATTTATATGACTCATTCCCGCTCGTAAAAGTATACTGCGAATCTGCAATGTTTTATTTTCACACCTTTGCGTTATGCCGGGACAGACACATGTTACAAATAGGCTCCGGCACAACCTAACCATAAACAATCCTGCAGCAGACAATGGATTGATTATCCATCGTGCTGCAAGACGTTTACAGCTTGTCTTTTTCTTTCACTTACACTTCATGCACAGGGGCCGTACAGCGTGCAGAGCCTGTGTAATGACATTCCCGGGGCCCCGCTGCCGCCATGCTCACCCACCCAATGAAATGCATTTGAAGAGCTGTATGCCATTATGTACTGAGCTGCCTGAGGCACCAGCATGTGCACAGGCCTATGCTCAAAATGCGCACTCGGAGCATACCTGCGCATGCAGGCCCTGGCGTACAGCCACCTCTTTTATTGCTTCTCCATAGAGGGGCTGTATGTTGGGGCACTGGGTCTCAGGAATGCCATTATGCAGGCACTGCATGCTGTACATCTGTGTACATGAAGCCTTATGATGACCATACACAGCGAAAACTTTAATCTGTTCCTGATGAACCAACCAATTTTCACTGCATGGGTGACCATGTTTGGCACACTCCTGCCCATTAGACATGTGCAAATCGTTTTGTTCCAAATTAGTTTTTTAACGAACTACGTTAATTCGGAAATATCCGAATTAACGAAAAACCCGTTTAACAAATTTTTCCGAATATTCGTAAATTCGAATATTCCAAAATTCGTAAATTCGTAAGTTCATAAATTCGAAAATTCGGAAATTCGAAAATCTGAAATAATAACTAACTAATAATAACTTAACTATTACTAACTATTAAATTAGAGGTGTTGGAATTTCCTTTCAAATTTAGCTGTTAGTGAACGTAACGAATACGAATTTATCCGAAGTTACGAATTATCCGAAATAACGAATGCCACATCTAAACTAATGGAATGTAACAAATGAATAATAATAAATAACAATAATAATAATAAACTTTTTATTATTATTATTATTATTATTATTCATAGTTACATAGTTACATAGTAGGTGAGGTCGAAAAAAGACACAAGTCCATCAAGTCCAACCTATGTGTGTGATTATATGTCAGTATTAAATTCAGCTGACAATCCCCGCCCCCCACTACTTACATTTTTCAGTCGCAGGATGATGGGCAGAAGACATGTGCACTGCCGAAAAATGTATTCATTTTCGTTTCATTCGTTTTTTATTTTTTCGTTTTTCGGGTCATTCGTTATGATCGCAATTTGTAAACTCGTAAATTCAAAAATGTGAAAATTCAAAAATTTGAAAATTTATAAATTAGAAAATCCGAAAATAAGAAAGAAAATTCGAAAGAATAACTAACTAACTAATAATAACTAACTATTAAATTATAGTAATTGGATTTTCCTTTCAAATTTGGTTGTTAGTGAACGTAACAAATACGAATTTATCCAAAGTTACGAATTATCCGAAATAACGAATACCACATCTAAAGGAATGGAACAAAATAAATGAATTTAATACTGACATATAATCACACACATAGGTTGGACTTGATGGACTTGTGTCTTTTTTAGACCTCACCTACTATGTAACTATGTAACTATGAATAATAATAATAATAATAAAAATGTTTTATTATTATTATTGTTATTTATTATTATTCATTTGTTACATTCCATTCGCTTAGATACGGCATTCGTTATTTCGGATAATTCGCAACTTTGGATAAATTCGTATTTGTTACGTTCACTAACAGCCAAATTTAAAAAGGAAAACGAAATAACTATAATTTAATAGTTAGTTATTATTAATTAGTTAGTTATTCTTTCGAATTCTCTTTCTTATTTTCGGATTTTCGAATTTTCGAATTTATAAATTTTCAAATTTACGAATTTTCACATTTTTGAATTTACGAGTTTACGAATTGCGATCATAATGAATGACCCCAAAAACGAAAAAAATAAAAAAACCAATGAAACGAAAATGAACAGATTTTTCGGCAGTGCACATGTCTTCTGCCCATCATCCTGCGACTAAAAATGTAAGTAGTGGGGGGCGGGGATTGTCAGCTGAATAGCTCCTGCAGCCAAACAGATGTAGGCACTGTTTGGGTATTTTAGCAGTCAGCGGAGCCGGTGGTCATAATACAATAGCTGCAGTGGCCATTCAATCTAAACAGTGTTAGATTAGATTAGTAAAATGAAACCCCTTTATAGCCGCCCAACCAGTGGCAAGCCCATCCATATGGGGTGCAAGGGTGCCGTCCCACTAATCCAGGCATGCGTCCTGCCCCCTAATCTACATGCAGGGCACCGGACGCATGGATTCCATGGGTTTTTTTTTTTAAGAAGCTTGTGATTAGAGCCTGGGGCTCTAATTGGCTTCAAAAAAGGGTGGGCTCGGGGCGCAGAGCACTGTGCCATGAGCCCACCCAGTTGTGTGACAATAGTGAATGAATATTGCCTGTGACATGACCAACTGGGGGGGGGTTGTCGGCGGGTGGGTTGTTTGCTGCCCCCCCGCAAAAAATATACCACCAGCCGCCACTGCGCCCAACACATGTGTGCCATTGGGGGGGCCATGCTTATGTGTGGTGAGCGTGCTCACTACACACTCTCAGCACAAAGACAGAGCTGTCAAAGAGAGTTCTAGGTCAGGCGTAAAGAACGGTAGCCAGCGGGACTGGCTTCCGGTCATGTGACCATTGTGACAGTGGTCACATGATCGACAATTCTTCCCGCCTCCAGGCATTCCGAACTACTTAAAGGGCGGAAAGGGGTTAATAAAAATGACATATGTATGGTCCACTTTAGAGACAGTCACTCAATGCAACTGATTTATGGAAACTCACAATATCTCAGGGAGAAGCTTTTTTCCCAATAGATATCTGTAGTGTCGTATGGCACATGTCTGAGATGAACTGCATGACATCAGATATTTCGCCTAGTGCATGCGCAGTATCACACACAACAGAGGCAGGACAAAAATATTTAAGTATTGAGAAAAAGTCACAAGAATATAGTGTAAGCGTGATTGTTTAATTTCCCCTATTGATTATTACCAGGGTAAACTGGACCCAGCAGGGGTGTATGAAGCCCCCCATTCCATACACTGCCCCACACTCCTCTTAGCTCATTCAGTAATGGAACGCCCGGTCAGAGAACTTGCTTCTTTTGGCTTTTTACTGATTGGAATAAACAGCACTACAGAGTATAAATAAGTCTATGGTGTCATATAAACAACATTGGCTCTCAACGTACAACTCCGGCCATTCCCAAATCTTCCAAACAACAAACAGCAGAAGTATAAAGATCACCAGTGGTCAAAGTGGTTTTCACTCATAGTCATCTTCTATACCAGGGGTGTCCAAAATTTCCAAACAAAGGACCAGTTTACATTAGAAGGGCCAGGCTGTACCCAGTGTGCCCTGGCATCAGTGGGAGAAGATATAGTACATAGCACCTGTGGTCAGTAGGAGGAATTAGGCCCCATTGTTGGTGTCAGTGGGAGGAATAGTGACTCATCATTGGTATTAGTGGGAGGAGTTAGTCCCATCATTGGTGTCAGTGGGAGGAATAGTGACCCATCATTGGTATTAGTGGGAGGAGTTTGTCCCATCATTGGTGTCAGTGGGAGGAATAGTGACCCATCATTGGTATTAGTGGGAGGACTTTGTCCCATCATTGGTGTCAGTGGGAGGAATAGTGACCCATCATTGGTATTAGTGGGAGGATTTTGTCCCATCATTGGTGTCAGTGGGAGAAATAGTGACCCATCATTGGTATTAGTGGAAGGAGTTTGTCCCATTATTGGTGTCAGTGGGAGGAATAGCACCCTATCATTGGTATCAGTAGGAAGAATTGTGCCATATCAGTGGGAAGTATAGTGCCCTATCGTTGGTGTCACTGGGAGGAATAGTGCCCCATAGTTGGTGTCAGTGGGAAGATTAGTGCCCCATCATTGGTGTTAGTGGGAGGAATGGTGCCTCATTGTTGGTGTCTGTGAAAGGAATAGTGCCCCATTATTGCTGTCAGTGGTAGAAATAGTGACCCATTGTTGGTGTCAGTGAGAGGAAATTTGCCTCATCGTTTGTGTCAGTGGGAGGAGTGGTGCCTCATTGTTGGTGTCAGTGGAAGGAATAGTGCTTCATATAGTTGGGAGGAATAGAGCCACAGGGGCTGGACAAAGGCAAGCAAAGAGCCACATCCAGCCCGAGGGGGGGGCGGGCACAGTTTGCGGGCCAATGTTCTATGCCATCGAGTTGGCTAGGCCTAAAAATGGCCCGTACACACGATCCGAATATTGTACGAAAACAGTCGTCCGAGGAAGGATCGTACGATATTCGGATCGTGTGTACACTACTTTCAACAGCCAAACATGACTGTTCATCCGATATTATTCGATCGGACATACACGAAAATTTTCCTCGTACGATTCCAGATCGTACGATTTTCGTTTAGTCAGTATAGTTGTCGTCCGAAAATACAATACAAATACATTACAACACATGACATCACTTCCGATTTTTTTGTTCGTCGTACGAGAATTTTCGGGACTTTATTTAGCTATTCAATTTCTACTTGCGACTATTAAGCGAGAACGGTCGTACGATATTCGGAACGTGTGTACGAAGCATAAAGCAGGGGCACCTTACCACTATTTACTGGCACTCACCATGGTTCTCACTGTTCCCATTTCTCTTCCTAACAACTCCACCCCTAGTTTTTATATCCTGGTAAGGAGAAAGGGAACAGCACCCCAGATTGACTGGAGACAGGGTGGGGTCCCACACTAAAAGGGGACTAAGCCATAGATGCTTATTGAAAATGTAATCCTATCTGTGATCTATGGGGGTTATTTACGAAAGGTAAATCCACTTTGCACTGCAACTGCACTTGGAAGTGCAGTCAATTCGATATTCCAGTCGCACACGTTCCCGGACAAATGGCAAAAACATTAATGGGTGCTGTAACGATTACCAGTTGGGTTCTGGAAACATCAGACAGAAGTACATCTTCGCCAGCACACCATGGATCAGTAAACAGGACTGTCCTAAAAAAGGTTTTTAATAGAAAACGGTCACATCACAAGAGGGGTGCAATGTTTCGGGGCCGCGCAGGACCCCTTCGTCAGGCAAGTGATGGGGTGCACAGTAAAACACAACATATATATAGTGGCCACCAATTAGGAGGACAACAAGTGCAGAGTGAGAGAAGTAGTCCCCTCCCCCTCCCACTGACGTCAGATTGACTTGGAGGTGCAGTCGCACTAAATCTAAGGGGTAGATCTGAAATGAGGGGAAGCTCTGCTGATTTTATCATCCAATCATGTGCAAGCTAAAATGCTGTTTTTTATTTTCCTTGCATGTCCCCCTCGGATCTACAGCGACTGAACTTCCAAGTGCACTTTCAGTGCAAAGTGGATTTTCCTTTAGTAAATAACCCCCAAAGTCTGCTGACATCCATCATCCAATCATGTGCACGCAAAAATGCAGTTTTTTTTATTTTCCTTGCACGTGATTGGGTACTCTTTGCAAAGTGAAGCCTTACCTCATTTACTAAGCTCTAGCAACTGCACTTGCGAGGGCGACTGCACTTTGCAAAGTGCGCAGTCGATTTGCTTTTAGTAAATCAATCCCAGCGAGTTTTAAAAATTTGATAAAGGTTCCAAACCTTCCCATACTATCCAAAACTTAAAAAAAAACATTTTGTCCACTTTAGCAGCAGCTACGGTATCTTTCCCAGTGGTTGTCCTTGCACTTCTGCATTGTTTGAAAGCAGCCTGGCATGAGACGGAAAAATATCCTTTATTCTTAATGATGTTAAAAAAAAAATCCCCATGAAAGTGGAATCATTATATATTGCAGATGTCACATCTTATTTAAGTTTAAATAACCAGAATTACATGTTGCCTTTTATCTGTGAGATGGGGAAGCAGTGCACTCTGGGAAAAATCACCCCAGTTATTTCTTCTCGTTTTCATATGCAAATGGGACTAAAAGTACTGAGCAGGGGGGGTGGGGGGGGGGGCAGTTTGGATCTGGAGTCACTTCTGCCTTTCATGTGATAAAAGGGAATACATTTATCAGTTTTCCCATCGTGTCAGAACTTGATGGCTAATCAGAAAACGTGCTATTTACGTCCTTCTTTTCCTCCCTTACACATCCCCAATTCCAGATGTAAATCAAAGCGAATGAGTGAAAGCAGACGTTGGAACGACTTATAGCGGTAATGCTTGGAAAGCGAGTAAAGGAAATGAGATTAAACGGCAATATTGCTGAAGATTAACTTGGTTAAAGTAATTCTAAAGGAAAGGTTTTTTTTGTGTTCAAAATAACAAACATATTATACTTACCTGCTCTGCGTAATTATTTTGCAGAGTGTAACCCCGATTCTCTTCTTTTTGGGTCCCCCCGCTGGGGCTCCTGCCCCCCCCCCCTGCTGAGTGCCCCCAATAGCAAGCCTCTTACTATGGGGGGCACTTGAGCAGGCTTGCACCCCGAACCGCACTATGTGGGGTTGATTTACTAAAGGCTAATAGACCTCTGCAGGTGCAGTTGTTCCAGAGCTTAGTAAATGAGGTACGGCTTCACTTTGGGGTTGATTTACTAAAGGCAAAAAGACTGCGCACTTTGGAATGTGCAGTTGCACACGGCAAGAGCAGTTGCACCAGAGTTTAGTAAATGAGCAGAGGCTCAGCTGACTTTCATCAACCAATCATGTGCAAGCAAAAATGCTGTTTTTTTTTTTTTTATTTTCCTTGCATGTGATTGGGTATTCTTTGCAAATTGAAGCTTCGCCTCATTTACTAAGCTCTGGAGCAACTGCACTTGCAGAGTGGAATTGCACTTTCCAAGGAGCACAATCTATTGGCCTTTAGTAAATCAACCCCTTTGCAAAGAGTACCCAATCACGTGCAGGGAAAATAAAAAAAAAAATGCATTTTTGCTTGCACATGATTGGATGATGGAAGTCAGCAGAGCTTCTGCTTATTTACTAGGCTCTGGAGCAACTGCACTTTACAAAGGGCACAGGGGTTTATTTACTAAAGGCAAATCCACTTTGCACTACAAGTGCACTTGGAAGTGCCGCCGCTGTAGATCCGAGGGGGACATGCAAGAAAAATAAAAAAACAGCATTTTTGCTTGTACATAATTGGATGATAAAATCAGCAGAGCTTCCCCTCATTTCGGATCTTCCCTCAGATTTACAGCGACTGCACTTCCAAGTGCTTTTGCAGTGCAAAGTGGATTTGCCTTTAGTAAATAAACCCCTGTGCGCTTTGCAAAGGGCAGTCTCTCCAGGGCCTAGTAAATGAGCAGAAGCTCTGCTGACTTCCATCATCCAATCATGTGCAAGCAAAAATGCTGTTTTTTTTCTTTTCCCTGCTCGTGATTGGGTACTCTTTGCATAGTGAAGCCTTATCTCATTTAATAAGCTCTGGAACAACTGCACTTTGCAAATTGCACAGTCTATTTGCCTTTAGTAAATCAACCCCATTGTGTTCTCCCCGTTGTGTGGCAGGGGGGCACTGGGAATCACAGACAATAGTTGCATTCTAAAAATCCGACATGCTGGTTGTACCCAAGTCAATCGATGGAATGACTTGGGTACAGTCAGCCTGCCTGTACATGGTTTGAATTTTGGCTGGTTCCTGCTAAACCGGCCAACATTTAAACCATCTATGGCCAGCTTAACCTAGGGGTTGATTTACTAAAGGCAAATCCACTTTGCACTACAAGTGCACTTGGAAGTGCAATCGCTGTAGATCTGAGGGGAAGATCTGAAATGAGGGGAAGCTCTGCTGATTTTATCATCCAATCATGTACAAGCAAAAATGCTGTTGTTTTTTTTTTTCCTTACATCTCCCCCTCAGACCTACAGCGACTGCACTTTGCGATTTGCCTTTAGTAAATAAACCCCAGTGTCTCTACAAATGCCCCCCACCCCACCTCCTTCTACCCAATTTGCCAGTGCTCCCTCACCTATCCTTTCTTATTCACAACCACCGACACTAAACAGTGCTTCTGGGTGTTGGAAAACATGTAACGCCACCCTGTGACATAACCATAGGGAGGATGTCACTACTTTTCCAGGTTGCTGACTGCTGCAATGGCTGAAGGAGAGATAAGGGAGCGCACATGAGTATAGTGGTGGTTGGGGGCACTTTTGCAAAGTCACAGTCACTTTGCCTTTCATGAATAAGGCCCCATTCACACTTGCAAATTGGACTGTTTTTGTGATTATCTGCATGCAGGAGCCCCATTGAAAGCAATAGGAGACTGACAGCTCTCGCAGCTATGTGCAGCCAATTACATGCACTCGCTCATGCTGCAGTTACCTGCAAATGATGGGCCCTTTAAATTGGTGTTCAGTGCATTGTTTCTTTGGTCACCAGTAGCCCTTAGATTAGTGATTAGTGGGAAAAGGATCCCTAACACTTGTGTAAACTGGGGTTAGTACCCCTTTATGGGAAACACCACCCCTGAGTGTGTGATGTGGGCTGGGATTTCTATTTCCCATATATAAGTGTTAAGGCTGGGCAGGGTAGTACAGAAGCTTGATGGGAAATGGGAGGCTGTTGTGAGCTACCATGTAAGTTACCAAATATTGCTGAAAGATACCCCTCTGGGGTAGGCCTGGAGTAGGAATGAAGGGGTCCTCTCATGAAGGGGGAGAGCATACCTCCCAACATTTTGAGATGGGAATGAGGGACACCTACTAGCAAACGTATGTAGGCATAGGACACGCCTCCTGCCACACCCCCTTAAAGGCGAATTAACCAACAAAAAAGGTTAATTAAATCCACAAGTGCTTTTTTTTTACCACTACTATTGCATTATATTGGCTCTTAAAATTTACAAATGCAGCAATTTAGAATTTGGATGAAAGGTTTAGCACTGGGAAACACTTTTTGAAAGATAAAAAGCGCATTTTATGTACAATTATATAGATCAAACCAAAATGAGGGACAAATGAGGAGGAATGAGGGACAGAGGGACATTGCTCCAAATCAGGGACAGTCCCTTGAAATCAGGGACAGTTGGGAGCTATGGGAGAGACAGAAAAACTGGTTGGCACTAAATTAAAGAAGGAGGCTATGTATATGACCTGACCATAGAGTACCATGTTCGTATTTGCAGTAAAACATTCTAAAAGGCTGATTTAGTGGACATTCGTTTATTGGGAACTAATGGAGGCACACTAGTGAAGAGAGGGCCTCAAGCCTGGGATACATGAGTAGCCAAGATGGCAGAGTTTTTCCATAATACAAGTGTTTGATACCCCCTCTCGTTCCCATCTCAGGAAGAGGAAGGGAAGTGCCCCAGGCCAGCAGGATGACCATTGCTAGTGGTCAACAAAGGGCCTGCTTACTACAATGGTGGTCAATAAGGTGCCCTTTACATTAATGGCCAGGCAGGAGATCAATCTGTCCCTGCCCACTGTTCAAGGAACCCTGAGCAATCTCTGAAGGAGCCCTAGGGTTCCATGGAACCCCGGTTAAGATAGGCTGGTTTAAATACACTTTAATCGCTTTTTTAAAAAACTGCATAAATGTTTTATATAACTGCATTAAATGGCTCATTTTTTATATCTGCCTAGAGTTCAGCATCAAACTTTTCATACAAACATCTCAGGCAGCTTTATTAGAAGGACATTTTAAATGATATTTTAAAACCCCAGGGTGGATTGCTTTATTTCTAAACCAAAGGGACAGTCTAATCAGACATCTGTACATGCAGTGCCTGAGGGTCCATAGCACTAAACGTTGCCATTGTAAGGCCGCGGGCCATATGATGGGTCAGCATGATGCTATAGTGGGGAGCTCGCTGCAAACGTTACTTGAAAATTCTATTGGACGTTGACCTGAATGGAGTGCTTTGCCTGTTTAGGGAAGTCTGTTGAGAGACCTTCAGCATAAAGGGATACACAGTGTTCTAATGACGTATTGATTTGTTTTAAGCACCAGGTGAAACCGCAAGAATAAAGAAAGCATTATGTTAAAGCAACAAGGAGAGGAGAAATTGGCCTTTTAGTGGTTCCATCACGTCGGATAAGGTGAGCTTCAAGCTGAGTGAAATGTTATTGTGCCGTCATTGTGTGATTATCTTTTAAAAAGCCTATCGTAATTCACTTTATAGGCCAATTGTTACCTTGAGACTTTATATATTATTTTATGTTTTTTTTTTTTTTCTTTTACTTTTTGAGGATTAAACGTTTCGCTAATCCCCTCTTGATTGCTAATGGGAAGCTAAAGTCTTTAAAAAGTTACTTTAAAGCGTATCTAAACCCAAGAACAAAAATGTAATATAATGAAGCTTACTGCCCTTAGACGTGGCGGCTGTGTTCGTTTTCTTTTTTTTTTTCAGCCTTTCTTTCCTGTAAGGTTTTTTCACACGCGCGGTGGAGTGCAGTGACCATAAAAGAATAATCTGCATTCGGGTTACTTTTGAGATGGCATTTGGCAAGCGGTGAGGAGGCAATTTAACACCTCCAGATTTAACACTATAATTTGGCACTGCCACACTGAAATCACATGCATTGCAAGCAGTTGTGCCAAGGACCCACTGAACTCAAAGGGTGAGGTTGTGATGCCTGTCAAACTCTGCACCCTGAGATAAAGGTATTTTACAGTTGAGGTGGGCAGCTGGTAGGGGTGCAACGGATCAAAAAACTCACGGTTCGGATCGTTCCTCGGATCAGGAGTCACGGTTCGGATCATTTTCGGATCAACAAAAAAAAAATCTCCCCCACAGTAATATCCACAATCTCCAAATTGGCAGAGTATTGGCAGAGTATTGGCAGGGTATTGGCAGGGTATTGGCAGGGCATTGCAGCAGGGCATTGCAGCAGGGTATTGCAGAGTATTGGCACTGCTGCCATCCGATCTCTCCCCTCCACTGTACAGATCAGTACACAGAGGGGAGAGAGAGAGGAACCGGCGTCATGACATGACGCCGGTTTGTTACAAGTGATCGCTCCATCATTCGACGTGCTAAACGGCCGCCGGGTGTACCAAGATGGCCGCCGCTCCGGAGCTAGGCCAAAGCCGCGGCCTTTCCTATGGCCGAGGCCACAGAGGTGTCCCGTACGGATCAACCTCCGCGGATCGGATCACGGATCGATGACGATCCTTTGCACCCCTAGCAGCTGGGGTGGGGTGGGGGGGTAAAATCACCACTCAGCCGCCTGAGTATACTGCCCCTTAACCGCCTGTCTTGAAGAGACCTTAAACTGGCCATAGACAGATCGAAATTTGACCGGTTTAACAGGGACCAGACAAATTTCGATCAGTGTGTGATCATCCCTGAAGCCAACTCATCATTAAAACAATCATTAGAATGGACAAGTTGGAAAACCTTTGTCGATTCGCGGCTAAAGCCAATCGGTGGTGGTTCCCGCTGTCAGGATACAATGTCCCAATGGGGGGGATTCCTGGCTGAGTGAGAAAAAAAACTACTCATCTATGGCCAACCTTCGTTTCACCTTTTATCCTGGCAGTATCACGCTTCCTGATCCATGGTCACATTGCTCACTTACTGTAATGTATCTATGGAGCAGCCATGTTGTCACCAGCGGAGTTCCGCACAAAAATGGAACTTACGCTCATTTGTCTCCTCTCCCCCTCCGGTGCCACAATTGGCACCTTTCGGGGGGAGGGGGGTATCCTGTTCCCACTTCCTGGAGTCCGGGTCGCAGCCCGCGATTCCACCGCGGGGCTCCCTCCTCCTCCCCCGTCGCCGGGCCAGTAGGAGTGAGGAGGGGCCCCGCGCATGCGCAGTAGGGTTCCCAGTGTGAAGCCAAAAGGCTACACTGCCGGGTACCCTTAACTGCAATGGCGGCAGCAGCACCTGACAGCTGATGGAAACATCAGCTGCGGTGCCGACATTGCTGGACTCCAGGACAGGTAAGTGTCCTATTATTAAAATTAAATCAAGAAAACAACTTAAAGCGGTGTTCCACACACATACTGCAGCTGCTGGCTTTTCATTTTTTTTGGGGGGGGGGGGGGCGGAACACCGCTTTAAGTTGTTTTCCTGATTCTGGACCCAAACAAGTCCCTCCTCTATTAGTTAGAGGGGAGGTGCTCTGTAATTCACAGGGGACAGTTTATTCTATCTTTTCATGTGACAACACTGAAGAAATGACACTTTGCTACAATGTAAAGTAGTGAGTGTACAGCTTGTATAACAGTGTAAATTTGCTGTCCCCTCAAAATAACTCAACACACAGCCATTAATGTCTAAACCGCTGGCAACAAAAGTGAGTACACCCATAGGTGTGTGCAGCCTATTGCATTGAGGTGTGCACCCCAAATCTCAAACACACACACACATGCCTTTCTCCGCAGCCTCAGCTGCACTGCACAGTGAATGATTGGCAAGTGTTGTGTGTTGAGCGGCTTCCTGTTCATTCACAAACCGAAGCATAGTAAATGCAGTTTACTATGCTTCAGTTATGAATGAACACAGTGAGTGAGTGTGCTCACTGTGTTTATTTAGAAAAGGAAGGGGAAGGTAAATTACATTATTACTAGCTCTTTCCCCTGCTCTTCATTCAGAAACATCCCCCACAGCAGCTGGGGTGAGAGGAGAAGAGGGAAGCCAGCAGCACTGTTGGGGGGGGGGGATGTGCAACACAGGAACACAGGGGGAGCCAGGGCAGTAGGGGGAATCTACACATAGTGATTAGGGTGTGCCCAGGCACACCTGGCACACCCCCTGCGCATGCCTAGGAGTACATCCCTAAGGGAAAATGTCCAAATTGAGCCCAATTAGCCATTTTCCCTCCTCTGTGTCATGTCACTCATTAGTGTTACAAGGTCTCAGGTGTGAATGGGGAGCAGGTGTGTTAAATTTGGTGTTATCATTCTCACTCTCTTATACTGGTCACTGGAAGTTCAACATGGCACCTTATGGCAAAGAACTCTCTGAGGATCTGAAAAAAAGAATTGTTTCTCTACATAAAGATGGCCTAGGCCAGTGGTCTCCAAACTGCGGCCTGGGGGCCTTTGCTTGACTTTATCTGGTCCTTGGGGCACTATTTCGTCCACAGATAACAACAATGGGGCACAATTTCCCCCACTGACACCAATAAAGGTGCCCAATTCCTCCCAATGATACCAAGGATGGGGCACAATTCCTCCCAAGAACACCATTCCTTACAATGACACCAATGATGGGGCATTGTTTATTCCCATTGATGTCAGGACCTTTTCTACTCCCTCTGGCCACAGTCCGGCCCCCTTAAAGTCTGAAGGACTTTAAACTAGCCCTTTGTTTAGAAATTTTGGAGGCCCCTGGCCTAGGCTATAAGAAGATTGGCAAGACACTGAAACTGAGCAGCAGCACAGTGGCCAAGACCATACAGCAGTTTAACAGGACAGGTTCCACTAGAAACCGGCCTCGCCATGGTCAACCAAAGCAGTTGAGTGCACGTGCTCAGCGTCATCTACAGAGGTTGTCTTTGGGAAATAGATGTATGAGTGCTGCCAGCATTGCTGCAGAGGTTGAAGGGGTGGGGGGTCAGCATGTCAGTGTTCAGCCCATACGGCGCACACTGCATCAGATTGTCGTTCCAGAAGGAAGCCTCTTCTAAAGATGATGCACAAGAAAGCCCGCAAACAGTTTTCTAAAGACAAGCAGACTAAGGACATGGATTACTGGAACCATGTCCTGTGGTCTGATGAGACCAAGATAAACTTATTCGGTTCAGATGGTGTCAAGCGTGTGTGGTGGCAACCAGGTGAGGAGTACAAAGACAAGTGTGTCTTGCCTACAGTCAAGCATGGTGGTGGGAGTGCCATGGTCTGGGGCTGCATGAGTGCTGCCGACACTGGGGAGCTACAGTTCCTTGTACTGTGACATACTGAAGCAGAGCATGATCCCCTCACTTCGGAGACTGGGCCGCAGGGCAGTATTCCAACATGATAACAACCCCAAACACAACTCCAAGACGACCATTGCCTTGCTAAAGAAGCTGAGGGTAAAGGTGATGGACTGGCCAAGCATTTCTCAAGCCCTAAACCCTATTGAGCATCTGTGAGGCATCCTCAAAGGGAAGGTGGGGGAGCGCAAGGTCTCTAACATCCACCAGCTCAGTGATGTCATCATGGAGGAGTGGAAGAGGACTCCAGTGGCAATCTGTGAAGCTCTGGTGAACTCCATGCCCAAGAGGATTAAGGCAGTGCTGAAAAATAATGATGGCCACACAAAATATGGACACTTTGGGCCCAAATTGGACATTTTCACTTAGGGGTGTACTCACTTTTGTTGAGGGGACAGCAAATTTACACTGTTATACAAGCTGTACACTCACTACTTTACATTGTAGCAAAGTGTCATTTCTTCAGGGTTGTCACATGAAAAGATAGAATAAAATATTTACAAAAATGTGAGGGGTGTACTTTTGGGAGATACTGTATATACCATGTAGTGTATATATACCATAGTTTGTAGACGCTATAACTTTCACACAAACCACCTAGTGGGTTTTTTCTTTTTTTTTAACTAAGACATGTAGCATTTTGACCTAAATTTGATGAAGATAAGGAAATTAGATTTTATTGGATATGTTTTATAACAGAAGTAGAAAATGCAATATTTTTTTTTTCTAAATTCTTGGTCTTTTATCATTTATATAGCAAAAAAATAAAAAACCTAATGGTGATTAAATAATACCAAAAGAAAGCTCTATTTGTGTGAAAAAATTATATAAATATAATTTGCGTACAAACGTGTCGCATGACTGAGCAAACGCCAGTTAAAGTAGCACAGTGCAGATGAAACATCAGTGAGGGAAACAGACAATGTGGTTTATTATACCGGATCTGCCCGTACCAAGCAAATCTACGACAGTCTGAGAGGACTCAGGCATAATGGAACACTAAATTACTGATGACCTTCCCTCACTCCAGGTTATGAGAAAAAGGATTTTAGTATTATCTATAAATTGGGATTCTACAATAAACTGTATGGAAGACCTTACAATATATATTTTTATTAAAGAGTTTCTTAGTATTTAATAAAAGAGCAGAGAGCACTTAGCTCTGCCTTATGTTAGGTCAACATAACATTTTCATTTTCCACTTTCATTCATTCGACTTATTTAGCTGCAATAGTACATGTTCAGCCAGAATGACGAGCCGCACTCTAAATTCTACCAAGCCAGGGGCTTTGTGTCTCATCCCCCAATGAAGGAAACTTGCTTTAATTCATAAATGCACAGCCAAGGACAAACTAAGGCAAGCAAGAATTTAAAATGGTTATATTTAGTAAAAACTCTGGGAGGGATCATAGACGCCAAGAAACATGATGATCCCCACAGTAGGAAAAAATAAAAAGGGACACATACCATGGTGGTCTGGAACACTTATTGTGTATCCATTACTTTTGCATTGGATTTCATTATGTATATATTAACATCCTGGTGCTGACATCTGCTGCCAATTCAGTGTAACTACAACTTGAGATTTCCATGTTTGTTAATGGTATAATCCAGATCGCCTGTATGTTGGGGCTAGTTAGTGTAGCCTAGAGCTGCACGATTCCGGCTAAAATCAGAATCACGATTTTTTTGCTTAGAGGATAGATCACGATTCTCTCGCAATTCTCGCGGCGTAACATCATCTTTCACATTAAAACAAAAAAAAATTGTGCTAACTTTACTGTTTCGTTTTTTTTTAAATTTATTTATTGAAGTGTATTTTTTCCCAAAAATTGCATTTGAAAGACCGCTGGGCAAATGCAGTGTGACATAAAATATTGCAGCAATTGCCATTTTATTCCCTAGGGTCTCTGCTAAAATAATAAATATATAAATATAGATATATATATACATATATATATATATATATATATATATATATATATATATATTATGTATATATTGTATATATTATGTTTGGGGGTTCCAAGTAATTTTTTTAGCAAAAAATATTGATTTACATGTTGTTTAAAACTTGGCAGATTGCCTGGGTTATTTGTTTACACAGAAGTTCTATCCCTTTGATCTAAGAAGGAAGTTAGTTACAATGTTTCAAGTTCTAAACTTGGCAGCTTTCTTTTGACAGCTGAGTGAGCAGATAATCTCTCCACTTGTTTATATGAAAGAATCGGCAAACTCAGCAGGACAGATCGTCAAAAGGGGTGAATCGAGATCACGATTTTTTAACAATTAATTGTGCAGCTCTAGTGTAGCCCTTAGATCAGTGGTTCTCAACTCCTGTCCTCAGGACCCACTAACAGGCCAGATTTTAAAGGAGAAGTCCAGCCTGTGCTTGTTTGGTTGGACTTCTCCTATGCGTCACAGGAGTGCAATTCGTTTTGCACTCTTGTGAATTGTTTCCAGCAGAGAGCGGACAGAAGTCCACTCTCTGCTGACGTCACCAATATCAGTCCAGGCACCGTGTCATTCCGACTCTGGGAGTCTGGATCCGCCAGGTGTCTGGACTGATGTCTGTCTCAGCCTCTCAGCGAGCCACTGAGAGGCTGAGCCGGTCGCTTACCACAGCTCTACAGCTCAGTGCTCCAGTGAGCATGGAGGAGCAGAGAGGAGAGCTGCTGATTGATAGGCAGCAGCTCTCTGCTTGGGGAGGCGAGAAAACCGAGCCATCGGCGATGTTCGATCGCTCAGTTCTCAGTGCAGAGACGCCGGGGGACCAATGCTGCATTTACCTAGGTAAGTATAAAACTGCAATAACCCCCAAACCCATACTTCTCTTTAAGGTATTAACTTGGGGAGATGCAGTCTAGAATACTGCAATCACTGAGCAGCAAATGATATCACCTGTGATGTATTTCAGTTATCTTGCAAACCTGGCCTGTTATTGGGCCCTGAGGACAGGAGTTGAGAACCACTGCCTTAGACAGACCCTTACCTTCTTCTTCATGTTTATTCAGTTAATTACCAGCCTTCATAGCAGGCATAACGCAAAGAAAATGATTGACTCTACACTTTTGGTGAACATCCCACATTTTGGAGCGTTAGTAAACTCTATCCTTTTTTTTTAAAGTGCTAGTATGCACAGCATTCCCTTGCACTCTGTGCATCAGCACACTCCAGACACAACTTTGAGGGTAACCAATGGAATTGAGTTTGACACCCCCAGTTTAAAGCATCCGACTAAAAGCTGACTGTTATAAGAATCCCCAGGCAATGTTTCATAGTTTGTCCCAACTCCTAGATTGCTTACTTTTGCTGGACAGTTTGATCTGCAAATAAATGTGAAGAAACAATTAAAAAGAGGCATGTAATATGAACAAAAGTAATTCATATACTGAATACCACCTTTGCAATTTATAAATATATATAATGCTAATATTAACCCCGCAGCACCCGAAGATCACTACATAGTTACATAGTTGGTGAGGTTGAAAAAAGACACAAGTCCAACCTGTGTGTGATTATATGTCAGCATTACATTGCATATATCTGTATGTTGTGGTCATTAAGGTGCTTATTTAATAGTTTTTTGAAATTATCGATGCCCCCCGCTTGTGGAAGAGAATTACACATCTGAACCGCTCTTACAGTAAAGAACCCTCTACACAGTTTAGGGTTAAACCGCTTTTCTTCTAATTTTAGTGAATGGCCGCGTGTCTTTTTAAATTCCCTTGCGCGGAAAAGTTTTTTTCCCTATTGTGGGGTCACCAGTACGGTGTTTGTACATTGATATCATATCTCCTCTCCAGAGAGAATAAGTTCAATGCTTGCAGTCTTTCCTCATAGCTAAGATCCTCCTGTCCCTTTATTAGCTTAGTTGCCCTTCTCTGGGGGCATGAGTGTGGGGGCATCCAGGGGTAGAAGCCTTAGGGTTTTACTGAACACAGCAGCCACGAGCACCTGAGACACTCCTCGTTCATGGTAAGTACTGTGCTTGGTGTCATTTAACCGCTTGCCGACCAGCCGCCGTCATCATACTGCATCAGGTTGGCGCGTTCCCGTGAATCGCCGTAGCTGTACGTTGCTCCCTTTAAGTCCAGCAAGTCCATCCTATGTGTGATTATATCTCAGTATTACATTGTATATCCTTGTATGTTACTGTCGTTCAGGTGCTTTTTTAAAACTATGCCCCCCGCTGAGACCACCGCCTGTGGAAGGGAATTCCACATTCTTGCCGCTCTTACAGTAAAGAACCTTCTACGTAGTTTAAGATTAAACCTCTTTTCTTCTAATTTTAATGAGTGGCCACGAGTCTTGTTAAACTCCCTTCTGTGAAAAAGTATCCCTATTGTGGGGTCACTAGTATGGTATTTGTATATTGAAATCATATCCCCTCTCAAGCGTCTCTTCTCCAGAGAGAATAAGTTCAGTGCTTGCAACCTTTCCTCATAACTAATATCCTCCAGACCCTTTATTAGCCTTGTTGTCCTTCTTTGCACTCGCTCCATTTCCAGTACGTCCTTCCTGAGGACTGGTGCCCAGAACTGGACAGCATACTCCAGGTGCGGCCGGACCAGAGTCTTGTAGAGTGGGAGAATTATCGCTTTATCCCTGGACTTGATCCTTTTTTTAATGTATGCCAATATTCTGTTTGTTAGCAGCAGCTTGGCATTGCATGCCATTGCTGAGCCTATCATCTACTAGGACCCCCAGGTCCTTTTGCATCCTAGATTCCCCCAGAGGTTCTCCCCCCAGTGTATAGATTGCATTCATATTTTTGCCACCCAAATGCATTATTTTACAGTTTTCTACATTGAACCTAATTTGTCATGCAGTTGCCCACCCCATTCATTTGTTCAGATCTTCTTGCAAGGTTTCCACATCCTGCGGAGAAGTTATTGCGCTGCTTAGCTTAGTATCGTCCGCAAACACAGAGATTGAACTGTTTACCCCATCCTCCAGGTCGTTTATGAAGGAATTAAATAGGATTGGTCCCAGCACAGAACCCTGGGGGACCCCACTTTCCAACCCTGACCATTCCAAGTATTCCCCATTTATCACCACCCTCTGAACTTTGTAGCCAGGTTTCAATCCATGTACTCACCCTATGGCCCATGCCAACGGACCTTATTTTGTACAATAAATGTTTATGGGGAACTGTGTCAAATGCTTTCGCAAAATTCAGATACACCATGTCTACGGGCCTTCTTTTATCTAGATGACAACTCACCTCCTCATAGAAGGTTAATAGATTGGTTTGGCAAGAACGATTCTGTTTTCAATACTAAAATCTTGTACATAGTCCCTTGTCATCCCCTCCAAGAGTTTACATACTATTGATGTTAGGCTAACTGGTCTGTAATTCCCAGGGATGTATTTTGGGCCCTTTTCAAATATTGGTGCTACATTGGCTTTTCTCCAATCTGCAGGTACCTTTCCAGTCAGTAGACTGTCAGTAAAATTTAGGAGCAATGGTCTGGCAATTACTTGACTGAGTTCCCTAAGTACCCTCGGGTGCAAGCCATCTGGTCCCGGTGATTTATTAATGTTAAGTTTTCCAAGTCTGTTGCTCTACGGACTCCAGGTCTAGGGGAGTAAGCATCCTTATTCGTGGCTCGATCCCGTGGCAGTTTGGAGATCAATGGAGTGACACAGAAGGTAGGGCCCTCTTTGTGAAGGGGACTCTGGGTGGCGTACTGGTTACTCTGGTAAATCTATACTTACCTAACTCAAACCATATTTCCTATCTGGAACCGATCTTGAACAAGCAGGGGGACTTTGCAGAGGGGGTGGTGCTTATGGGGGGGTGATACGAATTTCACCCCGGATCCATCCTTGCATGCGTCTAAATGCGCCTCTCAGGTCTCCTTTGCTGCCATTAAACGTCTGAAGAAGAACTTCCATGCGTTCCACCTTGTGGATGTGTGGCGGATTCTTAACCCGCATCAACGAGATTATACATTCTATTCGCATCCTCATGGTTCTTATACTAGGATCAACTTCTTTTGGTTGCCCCAGTCCCTCTTGTCCAGAGTCGATTCCGCCTCCATTGGTTCTATTACATTCTCGGACCATGCTCCGGTTTTTGTAGACATCGATTTATTAACCCCTTCTCCTAAGCAATGGATGTGGAAGATGAATGATTTTTTGCTCCAAAGCCCGGAGGTCTTGGAAGGATTGACCAGGGAACTGAGATCTTTCTTTTCATCCAATGTTGGTGAAGACAGCGCCCCCATGATTGTATGGGAGGCGCATAATGGCTACATCAGGGGTCTCATGATCAAGATTGGCTCACGGGTAAGAAAGGCAAGGGCAAAACAAATTGTAGAAATCTTGGAAAAGATTAGAACTCTGGAATCCATCCCAAAAATCCCTAACAGATAAGTACCTAGCGGATCTTACAGTCCTCAGATCCCAGCTGCAAACTCTGGCGTTAGATAAGGCTAAAGCTACGAAGTGTGGGATATTGCTAGCGCGGGCTCTGCGAGCCCAACAGGCCCGCGCCTTTGTTCCCGAGTTATTAGACGAAGGCAATGCTAAAGCCCATGCTACAGAAAGGATAGCAGACATCTTTCGGCAATACTATACCTCTCTCTATAACCTTCCCCAATCCACCAGAGAGGTTTCCTCCAGGAGGATGGCCGTCCGGGAATACCTACAGCGCTCTGGACTTCCCCGTATCTTGGATGATGACCTCATCAATCTTGACGAGCCTCTCTCAGCTGAGAGGGTGGCCCTAGCATTAGCACAAATGAAGCCGGGAAAGGCGCCGGGCCCGGATGGCTGCTTTCTCCTATATTATTAGACCTTTGGAGACCTGTTAACCCCACACTTCCTTTCCACATACAATGCTGCTGGGGAAGGGACCATCCCACCAAAAGACACCCTCCGGGCTCATATAACTGTGATCCCGAAGGAGGGTAAGGATCCCCTACTATGCCAAAATTATCGCCTGATATCGTTACTAAATGTGGATCTGAAGATATTCACCAAAACACTTTCCCTGCGCTTGATTGGGCGTATTCCCCAACTGGTCCACTCAGATCAGGTAGGGTTTGTCCCAACGAGAGAAGTGAGGGACAATACGACCAAAGAGCTCAACCTGATGTATGCCGCACAGAAGCATAAAATCCCCCTACTGCTTCTCTCCACTGATGCCGAAAAGGCATTTGACAGGGTGGATTGGACCTTTCTGATTGAAACCCTACGCTTCCTCGGCCTGGGGCGGAGGATGATGCACTGGATTCAGGCCATTTACTCATGCCCCTCAGCCAGAATGAAGGTTAATGGACACCTATCACAGTTATTTGAGATAACCAATGGCACACATCAGGGGTGCCCCCTGTCCCCCCTAATTTTCATCCTTACTCTTGAGCCATTCCTGTGGACTGTACAAAACAATCCAGATATCTCTGGTCTCCAGTTAGATAATACTCTCTCTCCAAAGATTGCAGTATTTGCGGACGATCTTCTCTTCTTTCTGTCCAACCCTCTGATCTCCATCCCAAACTTGCTTTCGAAGCTGAAGACTTATGAAGCGTTGTCTTTCTTCTGAGTAAACTATCAGAAGTCAGAAGCTCTGAACATATCCATGACTGCTTCCACATCAACACTATTGCGTGAGGACTCTCCCTTCAAGTGGGCTTCAGAGCATATTAAATACCTGTGGATCCGCCTTCCCAGGTGAATAGACGAGACCTTTTCGTTGAACTTTCCCCCTCTTCTGACAACACTTAAAAAAGACCTACATTCCTGGCAGAACGGTATGTTCTCGTGGTTCAGACGCAGCAACATAGTGAAGATGAACGTGATGCCACGTCTGCTGTACCACTTCCAAGCGCTCCCTATCCGAATCCCGAGCTCCTTCCTGAGGACAGTGAACTGAAGGCTGGTCACCTTCCTATGGTCACAAAACCCCCCCATAGAATGTTTCCCCAATGCTCAAACCTATGCTGGAGATGTGGAGAGGAGGTTGGCTCTATGCTCCACATCTTCTGGTCCTGTCGGCTTCTGGAGCCTTACTGGAACGAAGTATATCGTATTGTTCAAAAATTGATAGACCCATACCTAGACCCATACCTAAAGATCCAGCTCTCTTCCTCTTGCACCACCACGACATACCAAGTTAAGCATATAGGAAGTCCATTCTGCCCCTGTTGATCACGGCCGCTAAGGGATGCATTCCACTGTTCTGGAAGCAGACACAGCCTCCGTCGAGAGCCGTCTGGTTGAAAAAAGTTGCTGACATTCATGCAATGGAAGATCTGGTGGCCACCGAAAGGGGCCTTAACGAGAAATTTTCTAGAAGATGGTTTTGGTGGCACGAATTTATATACTGAGGAATACGCAGGACTGGTTCAGCGGGACTAGTCTTCTGAACACTCACTGCTTAACAGGACAACTGGCAAAGCCTCCGGTCTGGGTGCGGGTTCGGACGGATGGAAAATTTCTTCCTACTCCCTGACCCCCCCCCCCCCCCCCTCTCCCCTCCCCTTTTTTTTTTTTTGTGTTTGTTTCCTTTTCTTCCCTCTTTTCAGCTAGGACTCTGCGGGTCTCCCTCAATCCTTACTACACGGTCTCTTCAGTGGAAATTTGACATGCGGGATACAGAGACTCCTCTGACCGAGCAGATCACAGTCTGTGACAGAAGTATTAGATGAGATTACCAAGATAACGATTTCTGAGAACTGAAATGTTCCTTGTTCTTTATGTTTCTAGATACCTAAATTATTGTATGGTCTCTGTATTTACCGTATGTTTTTCTTACAAAAATAAAGTATTGAAAAAAAAAAAGTTTCCCAAGTCTAATTCTAATTCTGTCCTCTGCTAACTATGAGGGTGCTTCCTGTGATGTTTAATGAAGATAAACACTGCAGTTTTGGTTACTGAAGCCCCCCGATTTCCTCGTGAAGACTGAGGAGAAGAATAAATTTAATACCTTCGCCATCTCCCCATCCTTTGTAATCAGATGTCCTTCCTCATTCTTTATGGGGCCAATATGGTCTGTCCTCCCTTTTTTACTGTTTACATACTTAACCACTTCAATACAGGGCATTTTCTCCCCCTTCCTGCCCAGGCCAATTTTCAGCTTTCATCACTGTAACATTTTGAATGACAATTGCGCGGCCATGACACACTGTACCCATATGAAATTTTGATATTTTTTTTCCCCCACAAATAGAGCTTTCTTTTGGTGGTATTTGATCACCACTGCGGTTTTATTTTTTGCGCTATAAACAAAAAAGAGCGACAATTTTGAAAAAAAAACAATATTTTTTGCTTTTTGCTATAATAAACATCGCATTTAAAAAAAAAAAAAAGTTTCCTCAGTTTAGGCCAATTTATATTCTTCTACATATTTTTGGTAAAAAAAAAAAAAAAATCGCAATACGCGTATATTGATTGGATTGCTCTAAAGTTATAGCGCCTACAAAATAGGGGATAGTTTTATGGCATTTTTATTAATATTTTTTTTTTTTACTAGTAATGGCGGCAATCTGCAATTTTTGACAGGACTGTGATATTGCGGCAGACAGATCAGACACTTTTGACACTTTTTTGGGATCACTGACAATTATATATATGCTATAAATATGCACTGATTACTGTATAAATTTCACTGGCAGGGAAGGGGTTAACACTAGGGGGCAATCAAGGGGTTAAATGTGTTACCTAGGGAGTGATTCTAACTGTGGGGGGAGGGGACTGACTGGGGGAGGTGACCGATCGGTGTCCAAGGGACATACGATCTGTCTCCTCTCCCCTGACAGGATGTGGATCTGTGTGTTTACACACAGATCCATGTCCCTGCTCTGTGACAAGCAATCGCGGGTGCCCGGCGGACATCACGGCCACCGGGCTCGCGCATTGGGCTCGCGCATCGGCTCCCAAAAGACATGGCGGCGCGCACACTCCCCTAGACGGCCAGGATATTACTATGCGTGGGATGAGAAGTGGTTAAAGAATTTCTTGGGATTTTTTTGCTCTCCTCTGCTATGTGTCTTTCGTGTTCTATCTTAGCCGCCCTAATTGCACCCTTACATATCTTATTGCATTCCTTATAAAGTCTGAATGCTGATGATGATCCCTCAACCTCATATTTTTTGAAGACCTTCTCCTTTCCGTTTATATGCATTTTTACATTGGAGTTAAGCCATCCATCCAGGACTTTTGTTTGCTCTTTTAAATTTATTACCCAAGGGGATGCATTGGCTAATGCCCTTATATGATATGCTCTTAAAACAAACCCATCTCCCCTCTGTTTTCTTTGTTCCTAAGATTTTATCCCAATTTATGCCTTCTAGCAAGGTACGTAGTTTAGGGAAGTTGACTCTCTTGAAATTCAGTGTCTTTGTATTCCCCTTATGTTTCCTATTTGTGTGATTTATACTGAAGCCAATTGACCTGTGATCATTGTTTCCTAAATTGCCCAATATTTCCACATCCGTGATTAGGTCTGTATTGTTGGTAATCAGTAGATCTAGTATCTCCTTGTTTCTAGTTGGTGCGTCTAACATCTGACCCATGAAATTGTCCTGCAAAACATTTAGGAACTGGCGAGCCTTAGACGAAATGCGTGGTTCCCTCCACCCAGTCTATATCTGGATAACTAAAATCTCTCATTATTATGACACTTCCCATCCTTGCTGCTAATCCAAATTGTGATAGGAGGTCCACCTCCACCTCCTCCCTCAGGTTAGGGGGCCTATAGCATACTCCCAGTATTATTTTCCCCTTAGCTTCATCCCTTTGGAGCTCTACCCATAAGGATTCAACCTCCTCCCTAGCTCCCTTAGTGATGTCATCTCTCACATTATTCTTGATATATAGACATACCCTCCCCCTCTATCCCTGCGATAAAGGGAATACCCTTGAAAGGTTGCCAGCCAATCATGAAAGCTGTTGAAACAGGTCTCTGAAATTCCCACAAAATCCAAATCCTCCTTGTACAACAGTATCTCTAGTTCACCCATCTTGTCCGCCAAGCTCCTGGCATTGGTGAACATGCCACGTAGTTTAGACCGGTCGCATACTATCCTTTTATTGGGTGTTCCGAGATTGCAAATCGGACTTGTTACTATACTTACCCTGGGTTTATGTGCTTTAGTCAACCTACCACTAATGCCCCCAATACTACCCTCTGGAATGTGTTCCGCGCTGACTATCTCTACCTCTGGACCCTCCCCCCCCCCATCACCTAGTTTAAAAACCCTTCAAACTTTTGGCCATCTTTACTCCCAGCACATCTGCACCCTCCTCA
Source organism: Lithobates clamitans (assembly GCA_037952925.1). NCBI lineage: Eukaryota > Metazoa > Chordata > Amphibia > Anura > Ranidae > Lithobates > Lithobates clamitans. The sequence continues at coordinate 114,069 of JBBGZY010001354.1, forward strand.
TTTAGGTGCTGTCTGTCCCTTCTATAGTACCGGCGACCGACTGAGAAGTCGGCCCAGTCCTCTAGGAACCCAACCCCCTCCTTACTACACCAGCTCCTCAGCCACTTGTTTACTTCCCTATCTCCCTCTGCCTTTCTGGTGTGGCTCGAGGTACCGGTAGTATTCCTGAGAATACTACCTTGGAGGCCCTTTTCCTCAATTTGACTCCCAAATCCCTAAAATCGTTTTTTAGGACACTCCATCTGCCTCTGACTTTGTCATTGGTGCCAATGTGCACCATGACAGACGGATCTTCCCCAGCTCCTCCCAGTAATCTGTCCACCAGATCCATGATCTGCCGAACCCGAGCGTAGACAGCATACAGTTTGGAACTTCAGGTCTTTGTCACAGATTGCCCTCTCTGTCCTTCTAAGAACTGAGTCCCCTACCACTTGAATCTGTCTATCCTTTCTTTTCGCTTTCCCCCCCACTCTCACTGGAGAAGTCCTTCCCCTTGCAGCAAGGAGAGACCCTCAGCTCCAGCAGTGCTGGTCCCTGACTGGTTTCACCAATGTCACTCAATGGAGGGTACTCATTGGGATGCTCCAGCCCTGATCGGCCTCCCTGGCACTTCCCCCTCTATCCTTCCTGACTGTCACCACTCTACTCTTTTCTGGTGCCTGCCCCTCTTTTTACTCCACCCGCCTCTGTGCTGGCCCTTGCCAGCACCTGCCGGGTACGTTCTCGGCTCTCCTTTAGTATGGAGGGCCTTATCAGTGCTGACAGTTGCTTCCCTAGATTCAGAACTTGGGCTTCCAGGGAAACAATGTGCTTACATTTTGCACAGCAGTATTTGCCCTCAAACAGATAATCAAGGAACGCATACATGCCACAAGATGTACACCGAGTCGCATCTCCACACCGCTGGCAATTGTACTTATTAATTGAATGAGGATTGGGGATTATACCCCTGTCCAAATTACCTAACAACTAGCTTCCTGACACTAATACTCAACAAGACCACACACAGGTACTTGCAAACCACGTGCACCCGCAGACCCACGTGCACCCGCAGACCCACGTGCACTATTCCTAGTGATTAGGAACAGTGATCTCTCTGTACTCCCAGTCAGCCCCCCCCCAAGGTTAGAAACACCACCTAGGGGACACAGTTAACCCCTTGATCCCTCCCTAGTGTTAACCCCTTCCCTGCCATTGTCATTTATACAGTAATCAATGCATTTTTATAGCACTGATAGCTGTATACATGTCACTGGTCCAAAAAAGTGTCAAAAGTGTCCGATCTGTCCGCCGCAATGTCGCAGCTTCACCAAAAATCGCTGATCACCGCCATTACTAGTAATTAAAAAAAAATTAATAATAAAAATGCGCAAACCAATCAATATCCGCTGATTGCATTTTTTTTACCAAAAATATGTAGAAGAATACATATTAGCCTAAACTGAGGAAGAAATATGTTTTATTTGGGGGAGGGATATTTATTATAGCAAAAGGTAATACAATTTTTGTTTTGTTTTTTCAAAATTGTTGGTCTTTTTTGTTTACAGTACAGAAAAAAAAAAAACCGCAGAGGTGATCAAACACCTTCAAAAGAAAGCTCTATTTGTGGGATAAAAAGGACGTCAATTTTGTTTGGCTACAGCGTCACACAATCACGCAATTGTCGGTCAAAGCGACGCAGTGCCGTAATGCAAAAAATGGCCTGGTCTTTAAGGGTGAAAATCTTCCGAGGCTGAGGTGGTCAAAAAAAAAAAATTCATAAAATTTCAGCCTTAAGTCAGCCAACTTGGTCTGCGGGGTCCAGAAAATCATACTGGGAGCAATTTCCGTATCCCTAATCCTTCCCCTTAATCATTACACTAATTATAATCTTGCTATTAAAATAAATAAATAATAAGGTAATTGGAAAGGCAAAGGCTGAAAATCACAGATGCGAATCTACAAAGAGCGGTAATCCTAAACTATAGCGGGCTTCTAATGCATCAATTAAAACCTGTAAAAAAAAATAAAATGAAATCCCAGCATCAAACCAAACAGCAATAGTGATGTGTTATCTTCTCTGTAATAGATTATCCTCGCCATGATGAACGTTCCTTAAAAACATTTGTAAATCTCCACTGTCAGCAATAAAAGAAGTTCTCAATTTCCGCTCATAATTTATCGCTTTAAGGCAAATTGACGTGTGCGGCAAAATCTGCAGCATTTAACATTTTGGCGTGATGGGGAGAGAGGAGTTCTTTTTGTTTAAAAGTAAATAAAAATGCTGGAAGACGCAGCAAAGGAATAATTCATGGATCGCTGTTGCCATCAACAGGACACAAATCATATTGTACGGGTCCCTTCGTCACGTCTGGCTAAAAGTGTTAGATTTCTTAAAAGGGTTTTCTTAAAGGGAATGTATTGGGTTTTAGGCTTCTATTTTGTTCATTTGGCATTTTTTTTCATATTAAAAAAAAAAAAACAAGAAAAAAAACTTAAAATGAATATAAATACTAAAAATACATAAAAATATATTAAAAACGTGTAAAAATTTTAATTCATTTAAATCGCCAAGAAAGGGCTTAAAACCGTAATAAATTATAAAGAACTTCAAGAAAAGAATTTTAAGATATATGAATTTTAAGACTAGTTAGGCTTAGGCTGGAATTCTATTTTAACCCCTTCACCCCTAAGGGTAAAACAAATATTAATGCCCAAGCCCAATTTTAACAACTTTGACATGTGTTAGTGTAGCACACTCTACCTTAGGCAGGTAGGTTGTTAGAGTAGTTTTTTGCTGTAGCCAGTGCAGGTAAATTTAGGCAGGCTTAGCTGTGAGCTAGGCCTGTTTATTTTGATCTGGGGCTGGGGAGTGGTTTAGTGTAGCAGCAGGTGACTGACATGTACTTCATCTCTCTGGCGCCTCCTCTGTTTCCAGAGGGTTCTGGAAAAGAGGCAGGGCAGAGGATGGGAGTGGCATGGAGTGTATCTGGGAGCCCTGACCAATCCCCAACTAGGATTGGCAGGGGGCAGGCATCCTATATACATAGCTCCCACCGGTCGCTGATTTTGAGGGACTGTCCCTGATTTGGAGCAATGTCCCTCTGTCCCTCATTCCTCCTCATTTGTCCCTCATTTTGGTCTGATCTATATAGATGTATATAAAATGCACTTTTTATCTTTCAAAGAGTGTTCTCCAGCGCTAAACCTTTCACCTGATTTCTAAATTGCTGCATTTGTAAATTCCAAAAGCCAATATAAAGGAATAGTAGTGGTAAAAATAGCACTTGTGGGTTTAACCAATCTTGTTTTTTTGTACAAGATTGGCATGGCAAGGGGTGTGTCCTATGCCTGCATACTTTTGCTGATAGGTGTCCCTCATTCCCATCTCAAAAAATTGGGAGGTGTGCTATATATACTCATGGTCAGCCTGCTGGGGGAGTTGTCGGGTGGAAGAAATGAATGATGGAGTGTTAAGCCCGGTTCACACACGGGCGGCACGACTTGCAGGTCGCCTCAGCGAGGCGACCTGCAAACGACTGCCGGAGCGACTTGCGAGACGACTTCTGCATAGAAGTCTATGCAAGTCGCCCCAAGTCGCCCCCAAAGTAATACAGGAACCTTTTTCTAAGTCGGAGTGACTTGCGTCGCTCCGATTAGAACGGTTCCATAGCACAGAACGGGAGGCGACTTGTCAGGCGACTAGGTCGCCTGACAAGTCGCCCCAGTGTGAACCGAGCCTTAGACTGTCGTGGCCCTCGGGGGACCCCCTTTCTGGGGTGAATGACCTCGGGTCTGGAGCTCGGGAGCCTCTCTCTACACGGTAAAGGAGAGGTGTCCTGGAACAGGAGCAGGAGGAAGACAGCGGGGAGCACTGCCGGGCAAGTCATTCAGGAGAGATCCATTCCCGGGTCGGTGAGTGAGACGCACAGTGAGAAGCTCTGGGAGAGACATGCCAGGATTGGATGTGAAGCCAGAGGGAGAGACTGTGGTGTCGTTGAAGTCAAGTTGCTGCAGCCAGGAGGGTTGGCAGGATTTGCATTGGACTTTTTGGGACCAGTAGTCCACCAAGTTTCAGTTAGCACACTGTCCTTTTACATCAATATTGGCTATAATAAGGGGGACTGCAGAAAATGCCTATGAGTATACTGTCGGGACTTATTCAGAGTGAGGCATAACTATGTGGTAACGGTGACAGGAATCTAGGTTTGTACAGTAGAGAAAGCAAAGTGATCTCAAGTAGTGTGCTGGAGAAGTGTTGAGCGTTAGAGACTGTCAATGTAGATCCAACCATCTTTGTTCAAACAAGCAAGATTCATTATTTGGGCATCCCATGTCCTTTTCCCCCATCCAAGTTTAATCCCCTAATAAAAACAACAAAAAAACAAACTAAAGGAGTGTTAATTGAATGGCAAAGTGTGTCTAAAAAAATGTCTGGCCAAGCAGGGTGACATGTGGAACTAGAACATGCACTGACCCCACGGGGGCACCACTACATTAGTAAAACCGTACATATCCCAACTACTTTGTGCATCCAGGTGGATTATACTGCATTTTTTTTCAGGACAAATTGGTCTTTTATTTGATGGTAAATGCATACCTCACAACTTTCTGATATGGGAATGAGGAACACCTATCAGCAAAAGTATGCAGGCATAGGACACGCCCCTTGCCACGCCCCCTTAAAGGAGAATTGTACAAAAAAAACAAAATTGGTTAAACCCACAAGTGCTTTTTTACCACTACTATTCCTTTATATTGGCTTTTGGAATTTACAAATGCAGCAATTTAGAAAACAGATGAAAGGTTTAGCACTATAAAACACTTTTTGATAGATAAAAAGTGCATTTTATATACAACCATATGGATCAGACCAAACTGAGGGACAAATGAGAAGGAAAAAGGGACAGAGAGACATTGCTCCAAATCAGGGACAGTCCCTCCAAATCCGGGACAGTTGGGAGCTATGTAAATGGTAATCTCCTGATTGCTGGTGTGCGGTGGGATGAAAGCAGTGCAGTGCTGTTGTGCCAATCGCGGCGCATCACACTGTTGACTGTTTTTTTTTAATAAACTGTTTTGAAATATCTCACAGCGACCTTTCATTAAAGTGATTCTAAAGGCTTAAGGTTTTTTACCTTCTTGCATTCTATGCATGAAGGTAAAAAACCTTGAGTATGTAGCTCCCCCCTCCCCACAGCCCCCCTAGATACTTACCTAAACCCAATCTCGATCCAGCGATGTGCAGGCAAGCAGTGTCTCTCTCGGCTCTCTACCTCCTCTTTGGCTCAGATACACCAGCAAGAGCCAATGTCAATGACCGCCAATGAGAAGGGAGCTGAGAGCGGGACTCAGGAGCGAGCACGCAAGAGCAAGCAGGAAAGAGCAGCCCGGATCCTTCTCCTCTAGGGTCGCCCACCGGTGCTCTTGGCTCCTCCCTCCTGCTGAGTGCCCCCATAGCAAGCCACTTGCTATGGGGGCACTCAGCAGGGGGGAGCAGCCAGGAGTGCTGGTGGGGGACCCAAAAAGTGATAGATCGGGGCTGCTCTGTGCAAAACCATTGAACAGAGCAGGTATTATTTTTTTTATATCTTAAAGCAGAGGTCCACCCACTGCTGAAAAAATAAAAAGCCAGCAGCTGCACATACTGTAGCTGCTGACTGCTGACTTTTAATAATCAGACACTTACCTGTCCTGGAGTCCAGCCATGTCGGCAGGGCAGCTGATGTTTCCATCAGCTGTTGGGTGCTGCCGCCTCCATTGCGAGTAAGGGAACCCGGCAGTGAAGCCTTACAGCTTCACGCCGGGAACCCTACTGTGCATGCGCTCCGCTCCTCTCCTCTCTCCTACTGGCTTGGCGGTCGGGAAGGAGGAGGGAGGATGAGGGAGCCCGGGCGGTGACGTCAATACCCGCGGATGGGGCTTCTGGAAGTGGGAACAGGATAACTGTGAAAGAAAAATGTGGCACCGTAGGAGGGGAGGAGTACAACGAGTGGAAGTTCCACTTTTAGGTGGAACCACGCTTTAAAGTGGTTGTAAAGGCAGAAGGCTTTTTTTTATCTTAATGCATTCTATGGAAAAAGATAAAAAGCCTTCTGTGTGCAGCAGCCCCCTCAAAGACCTTACTTGAGGTCCCTCTCTGCCCGGCGATGTACACGAGTGTCTCAGCTGTCCGAGCTTCTACCTCCTGATTGGCTGAGACACAGCAGTGGCACCATTGGCTGCTGCTGCTATTAAATCAAAGTCAGCCGGTGTCGGGGCTCCGTGTCTGAATAGACACATGGAGATGTGACTCAGCTCAGGTGCCCCCATAGTAAGCTGCTTGCCGTGGGGGCACTGAACAGGAGGGAGGGTCCAGGAGAGCCAAAGAGGGACCTGAGAAGAGGAGGATCTGGGCTGCTCTGTGCAAAACCACAGAGCGGGTAAGTATAACATGTTTATTATTTTTAAAGGAAAAAAAAACAAGACTTTACAACCACTTTAAGTTCTAATGGCCTCGGTGTGGTGCGAGGTGGTGGATTGCCTGCGCTGCACTAAAAAAAAAGTAAGCTTAGTCATAGGAAACTAACACTCCTGCGCATAAGTGCGATAGCCGGGCGATCAGTGACTCAAGGGATAGTGTCTTTGGCCTTGCTGCCCTCCTGGATAGGGGGTATTCTAATAGTCACAAAATAAGGATAAAAAAAAACGACCGTCTCCAGAGACCTCAGAAGCACTGCTGGCTGACGCGTTTCGAAGGAGTACCTTCTTTCTCAGAGCCTGCTGTACCTCTTTTCAGTGCACACCAATGCGGTGGTGTGAGCTGGACAGGTAGAAGATAAGGCATTTTGACTTGTCTTCAAGTAGCTACAACAGCCACCCAATGCAGTCCTATCACATTTGGTGTAAATCTACCCTTAAACTGTGAGAAAGAGGGGCAGCAGCACGAGCAGCCAATTTGGGGTGCTGCCATACATAAAGCCTAGCAAGAAACATTCCTACAGCAGAGTGAGCAGAGGGATTATTCATCAGTGAGCTGCTGCTCATTTATTGTCCAACCACACAGGCTGGGAGGTGCCCAAGCAGCAGCAGAAAAAAAGTCAGGTCACTGGCCTAGCTGTACAGTCTGGTAGGATTGCGCAACAGTTCATGCTAGGAAGCACAGTGGCTAAGTGGTTAGCACTTCCACCTAACAGCACTAGGATAGTCAGTTCAAATCCCAACCACGGCACTATATGGACTGAGCCTGCATGTTCACCCTGTGCCTGCGTGGGTTACCCCCGGGTACTCTAGTTTCCTCCCACTCTCCAAAGAGGTTAATTAGTTCCTGTTTAAATTGACCCTAGTATATAAATGTGAATTAAGGACTTTAGACTGTAAGCTCCTCAAGGGCAGGGACTGGCAGTGCTGGGTCAAGCTCATCTAGTGAACATGCCAAACTGCTTGCCCAAGATTTATGAGTAATAGTAATATGTCACCCCCCCCCAAAAAAAAAACTGAGCTCAATTCTGCATGCTTAAAGTGGGGTTCCACCCAGAAAAAAAAATACATGAAAAATACAAAAAAAATTTGGATATTTTTTTTTTTTTTTACTTGCCTGTTGCTAGGTGGTCCCTCGTAGTCTGCCTCTTCCAGTGCCTGGGCTGGTGACATCACTTCCCCCTCGGCACAGGAAGGGCTCAGCTCTGCTCCCTCCCTCCTGTCAATCATCTGGGACCCATTACAGGTCCCAGGTGACTGAGCGGCCAATCATGGCGCGCGGTGCCGCTCGCGCATGCACAGTGGGCGCCAGGCTGTGAAGCCACAGCCCGGCACCCACAGTTGCAATGCCGGCGCCGCGGAACGGAGGGGGAGACGAGCGGGGCTTCGATCCCCCGCATCGCTGGACCCTGGGCCAGGTAAGTGCAGTATTTGTAGCTGCTGACTTTTAATTTTTTTTTTTTTTTTAATGGACCTCGGGTGGAACTCCTCTTTAAGCATAAATGCCCCCCTCCCAAGAAAAAAAAATCACCCCTCCTAACAAAAATACTCTACCCCTAAAATTTCCCCTCTGAATACACATCTTTCCTCCTCCTACCACAAATTAGCACACTCACTCCCCAGATTCCCTCTCCTAGAACAATATTTACCCCACGCCGCCCCCAAAATTCCCCCTTACAACACAAATCTCTTATATGTAAATTGACAGCGCTATATCAGCACCTATAATAAATAAATATATTTGATTTAAAATAAATATACAAATTATATATATACATATATATATATATATATATATATATATATATATATATATATATATATATATATATATATATATATATATGTGTAAATATTATTTTCAAAATCTAGTTAACAATGTTGAATTTTTACTAAAATCTCTATTTACTGTCCATAATGAGCTTGCGGGATTGATATTTTCACCCGCAACTACGGAAGCGTTCCATCTCCATCCTCCACTATATATATATATAACACATAAATACACTACAGATGGTCTGGACAAATCTTCTATTTCCATTTGTAACGCAATCCAATAAACGCGCAATATTACGATACGCTCAAACAGCGCAATAAAACTCGGTTACTGCCACGTGCAGCTGTCACGGCACAGTTAAATAAACTTCAAACAGCTTTTTCAGAGTCACAGAATATGCTGCAACTGTTGCAGACAACAAGCCCTGGCAATGTGATGGAGCTCCACTATCCTAAATGATGTGCGCTGATAAGACGGCGGAGCGGAACCCTGCTGCCCCCTAGAGTATCGAATTCTAACCAGCTTGTTCGGTGAATTAAGATTCCCAGGAACCGGATCTGAATTCTGGGCCAGCGCTGCAGATTGATTGCCGGGTCTCCGGAGTCCTGTTTGGTTTTCAGCCCCGCTGAATGAAAGCTCTGCAGTTTTATATTTTATTTATGGTATAAGCAGAATAAATTTGGCTGTTTTTTTTTTTTCTCTTTAAGATGAAAACGTCTCTGCTTGATGCATGCACAGATCATGCTAGATGCTGGGAGGATAAAGTAAAATATAGTAACATAATGTCCAGATCAAAGGCTAATCCCGGCTTCTGTGCCGAACAGATATTACTGAGGCTTAAAGGTGAATGCCGCTGGAATATGAAAATGATAAAGCGACTGGCGGCAACGCAGATGGCTCTAATGTTCATCTGGGAGCTCTGCAGTGAGCTGCCTGGCTAGATACATTCCTACAGCTGATGGCATCTGCATCTTCTTAAAGCTGAACTCCAAAAAAATCTAAGAAAATAAAGTCAGGGGATAAAGTGGAACCCCAGGAAATGTCTTTATTGACAATTTATATTGGTCAAGCTTCATATTATTATTATTTAAGCCGGTACATACCGTATTTATCGGCGTATAACACGCGCCGGCGTATAACACGCACCCCAAGTTTAGGAGGGAATTTTAAGGAAAAAAACTATTAGGAGTAAAGTTTAAGGAAGAAAAACTTACATTAAAATGCCCATCAATGCAGCCTTATCAGTGTCCATCTGCAGCCTTTTCAGTGCAGCTTTGCCCCAGTGCAGAATTGTCAGTGCAGCCTTGTCAGTGCAGCTTTGCCCCAGTGCAGAATTGTCAGTGCAGCCTTGCCCCAGTGTCCATTGCAGCCTTGTCAGTGCAGCTTTGCCCCAGTGCAGCCTTGTCAGTGCAGCCTTGTCAGTGCAGCTTTTCTCCAGTGCAGCCTTGCCCCAGTGCAGCCTTGCCCCAGTGCAGCTTTGTGGGATCGCCGCGATCCCTGCCGACATACACAGTGCATGTGTAAATTCAAATATGGCGCCGAGACTGCAGGGACTCGGCGGAGCCGAGATACACATACCCGAGAGTCCTCGGCTTTTCTCGGCGCCGCTTACAGTCCTGCCCTATGGGCGGGACTGTAAGCGGCGCCGAGAAAAGCCGAAGGCTCTCGGGTATGTGTATCTCGGCTCCGCCGAGTCCCTGCAGTTTCGGCGCCATATTTGAATTTACACACGGCTGTGTATGTCGGCGGCGATCGCAGCAATAACCGCGATCGCACAAAATTGGGGGGGGGGGATCGGCCTATAACACACTCCCACGATTTTCAGGGGAAAAAAGTGCGTGTTATATGCCGATAAATACGGTATATAGCGCCGTCAATTTACACAGAGCTTTACATATATATTGTACATTCACATCAATCCCTACCCTCAAGGAGCTTACAATCTAAGGTCCCTAACTCACATTCATACATACTAGGGACAATTTAGACAGGTTCCAATTAACCTACCAGCATGTCTTTGGAGTACCCGGAGGAAACCCACGCAGGCACAGGGAGAACATGCAAACTCCAGGCAGGTCGTGATGTGGTTGGGATTCGAACCAGCGACCCTTCTTACTAGGCAAGAGTGCTACCCACTACACCACTGTGCCGCCTGTATGATGTGATTATCCTTATTTTATATCCGGGGGGTCAAAGGGGAAGCTGAAAATGACTGTAGTATTCAGCACTATTATGCCTTAGCCCGGGTTCACACACTTGCGATGCGGAAACCAGCGCAATTCCAGCGCCGGTTCACGCATCGCATCTTCCCGCAGGCAGTTCACACTGCCCTCTGCGAATCGCTGCGCGTGTCAATACAAAGTTAATGACACCCCCAGATCAGTTCACAGATTGCAGTGCGAACTGTGGATTCGGACAGAAATCGGGATCGCATGAGTGTGTGAACACCCATGCGATTCGATTCCAGTGCGGGGGGGGAAAAAAGTCCTTGCGCCTTTTTTTGTGCATATACAAAGCTAGTTCAGCCATACAAACTGCATGGCTGAACTCGCATTGCACAGACATGGCATGTGAACGGCAGAGCAGTGCGGGTGCAGATAACATGCGATGTCTGCGTTCGCATACGTGTGAACCCGGGCTTATGCACACTGGGCGTTTTTTTACAGCTGCTGTTTTTGGCATCAGGTGTTTTTTTTTCTGCAGCCAATAGACTCCCCAGAATGTTATCCTATGGGGTTGATTTACTAAAGGGAAAAAGACTGTGCACTTTGCAAAATGCAATTGTATTCTGCTAAGTGCAGTTGCTCCAGAGCTTAGTAAATGAGCAGAAACTCTGCCGACGTCCATTCCATCATCCAATCATGTGCAAGCAAAAATACATTTATTTATTTTTTTCGTTTGGTCATGATAGGGTGCTCTTTGTAAAGTGAAGCCTTACCTCATTTACGAAGCTCTGGAGCAACTGCACTCTCAGAGGGCAACTGCACTTTGCAAGGTGGACAGCCTATATGCCTTTAGTAAATCAACCCCTCTGTGTCCATGTACACAATGGGGGTTATTTACTAAAGACAAAGCCACTTTGAACTACAAGTTCACACGGAAGTACAGTTGCTGTAGATCCAAGGGGGACATGCTGCCTTTAGTATTATCAGAAGTTTTTGGCAGGGGTGTTTTCTGGCTGGAACCCCCCCACCCCCCCCACCCCCCCCCCCCCAGAACTAGTGGGTTTTGAGAGGAGTTTTTCCAGCTATAAAAATGCTCCAACTCCGAAAACAGCTAAAAAACACAGAAAAACTCGGCTATTCTGCGTTTATCAGCGTTTTTTAGCCATAAGTTTTTGTGGGAGTATAGTTATGTTAAAAAAAGCTAAAAAACTCAACAGCTAAAAAAAACGCTGAAGAACGCTGCAAAACTCATTCTACAGCTAACGCTACTGGCGTTTTTATAATGTCCAGTGTGCATGAGGTCTTACAGTGATAGCCGCTATCTTCCAGGTTCTGCTCCAATGGCTTCCACTCTGCACACTGAACACGGGGGGAGCGCTCATTTGCAGCCATTCAGAGAACTGCAGCCATTCAGAGAACGCCTTGCATATTTTTCAGTGAACAAAAGGCATTCTCTGATTGGACAAGGGTGCATCCAGTCTGCACATGGAACACGGGGGGGGGGCGCTCACTTGAAACTGCTGCCATTCAGAGTAAGCCCTGTATTTTTTTTAATCCTTGTTTGAAAATTTGCTACGCAAATACCGTGTGAGATATAGAGTTGCAACGACCGCCATATTATTCTTTAGGGTCTCAGCTATATATATATATATACATATATATATATATATATATATATATATAAAATGTTTGAGGGTTCTGTGTAATTTTCTAGCAAAAAAATGATGATTTTTACATGTAGGAGAGAAATGTCAGAATTGGCCTGGTAGGCAAGTGGCTAACCACTTGCCGGCCGCTGCACGCCCATATACGTCGGCACAATGGCAGCAGTGGGCAAATGGGCATACCTGTACGTCCCTTTTAATTGGCGGGGCTAGTGAGCGCGCGTGTACAGCGTGACTGTGCCCGCGGGTTCCGCGGACTCAGTGTCTGCCGGTGTCCCGCGATCGTGTTATGGAGAGGCAGAACGGGGAAATGTCTATGTAAACAAGGTATTTCCCCATTCTGCCTAGTGACATGACAGAGATCTACTGCTCACTGTTATCGGGAGCGGTGATCGCTGTCATGTCAGTGGTAGCCCCCCCCCCAGTTAGAATCACTACCTAGGACACACTTAACCCCTTGATTGCCCCCTAGTGTTAACCCCTTCCCTGCCAGTGTCATTTACACAGTAATTAGTGCATTTTTATAGCACTGATCGCTGTATAAATGACAATGAACCCAAAATATTGTCAAAAGTGTCCGATGTGTCCGCCATAATGTCGCAGTCACGATAAAAATCGCAGATCGCCACCATTACTAATTAAAAAAAAATAAAAATAAAAATGCCATAAATCTATCCCCTATTTTGTAGACGCTATAACTTTTGCGCAAACCAATCAATATACACTTATTGCAATTTTTTTTACCAAAAATATGTAGAAGAATACATATCGGCCTAAACTGAGGAAAAAATTAGTTTTTTTATATATTTTTGGGGGATATTTATTATAGCAAAAAGTTAAAAATATTGCTTTTTTTCCAAATTGATGCTCTTTTTTTGTTTATAGCGCTAAAAATAAAAACCTCAGAGGTGATCAAATACCACCAAAATAAAGCTCTATTTGTGGGAAAAAAAGGACATCAATTTTGTTCTGGTGCAAAGTTGCACGACCACGCAATTGTCAGTTAAAGCGACGCAGTGCCGTATCGCAAAAAGTGCTCTGGTCAGGAAGGGGGTAAAATCTTCCGGGGCTGAAGCAGTTATTGAACACAAGGCATTCGTTGATTGGACGAGGATACGTCATGACATCACCATCCTTCCTCAACCCCTTATTCAATGAGAGAACAGCTTATATTCATCGAAAAAATACGAGTTCTCTAAATGGCGACAGTGCCGAGCAAACGACCCCCTGTGGTCCGTGTGCAGAGGGGAAGCCGTGCAAGCAGGACATGGAAGACTGCAACTATCACTGTATGTAGTGTGGGCTACTACAACGGGTTTCAGCATCCCCAGCAGTCCTCCAGTTCTAATATAAGATATGGAGAATTATAGTGTGTTGAGTTGGCAACA